>BLKR01007947.1:0-28727 GCA_011170035.1 Teleogryllus occipitalis
TAACACTTCTAGTTACTAATAATTCACCGCATAGGGCCGGCATTCATTTTTACTCTCTCGTATACGAACATATATATGGAGAAATATACGTAGTGAAAGTTATGTAATGCTGCGCGAAAAAAACGGCGATTTTTTTACAGGAAAAAAATTCATTGCCAGACCCTGAAACCAAGAAAGTGGATAAATCCAGTTGCTAAATTAAGAAAAAAATCCCCTAACACGTGGTGTAGCAAGAATCCCTGTTTTATGGGTCCTTGATGCCGAAAAGCCAATTGAAAGCAAAACGTCCGTCCGTCCGTCCGTCCGTCCGTCTGTCGTATGTGAACAAACCTAGTGCCAACTCACACGTACAATCTCTACTAAATTGAAGAAACCCTTGTCTATCTGGCTCTAGTTGAAGCTTTGAAATTTTGAAAAACATTCTTTAAAATCTGAGAGTTCTTTACATGAAGCTCCCCGGACATTTTCAAAATTTTCTCAAAAACGAATTTTCGAAAATTGCAAAAGGTTGAATTTTTTCGGCGTCTTCCTACAATTATAAGAATTTTTCCTACAAATGAAATTTGTTGGTCATAAATAGTTCTTTCATTAAAGATTTTTTTGAAAATTTTAGTAGTTTCCGTGCAATAGTGCATGGAATATTGGCAATGTTAAAACATAACAAAAACAAGATTTTCTCAATAACGCTTCAAATATTTACTTTTTAAAGTTTTGTTTTGGATTGTGTTCAGTGCACTGTATAAAATGACATAAACACCATATTCCTCTATTCTTTTGATTTTTCAAAAATTACAAATACCAATTATTTTGACTTATCTCTCTAGTGGGTATTATTAACAATAGATCATATTATTGTAGTTATGAGTAGATCAAATAAAGTTTCTCGAAAACTTAACAATTTTCTGGTGTATTTTATTTTTTTTAAAAATTACACAAATGTACTTTTTTAAATAACTTTCACGCCATTAATATGCACATTTCCATCGATTTGTATACGTTATTGAAATTGTGAGTGGATGTTCTTCAAATTACTTCAAATGAAGTTTTTCGAAAAGTCAATATATTCCTGTGAAAAAAAAACTTCAAATTTCGCATTTACGGAAACGCTTATCGCCGTTTTCATAAAGACGGCTCCAAAGTTTTAAATGAAAATTACTGTTTAGATCCAGATTTTAGTCTTTTTAATTTAAAAAAATAATATTTCGATTCTACTATTTGGAAACCGAAAAGGTGAGAAAATTTCAAAAAAGCATACTTTGGGCGGCGATAGATGATAGTTGGCAACAACGAAGGGCAAGACTGTGTCCACACCAAGAAAACGTTACTACGAGAAAGTCTGTGCCATTCTGTAGCACCTCTAGTTGTATATAGTAGAGTAGTTTTAAAATTAATTTTGTTTTCTATTTTCTTGTTTAGATCTTAAGTCTCCTCTTCATTAGTTCCAAGAGGTAGTAATATACCTTTTTATGTCACTTTCGTATCATTAAATTAATATTAGTCCAATGTACAGATTTCCCTCCCCTCTTATATGTTACTACTCTGTATCAATGTAGACTCAGTGGTTAGGCGGAAGAGCAGGCCCTATGGCCTGAGCCTCGCCATTAATAAATGCATTATTATTATTATTATTATTATTATTATTATTATTATTATTATTATTATTATTATTATTATTATTATTATTATTATTATTATTATTATTATTATTATGTCGTTTTGTTTAATATTTCGGCCGAATCCATTCATTCCTCCTACGAGGTGGTCCTCCAGCCCCTTTCTTTTAGTAGCCTTCTGGCTACATCGCTGAGCTACCGGAGGCCAATATTTATGTGTATAGTGTGCGCATAGCCCGCAGTACAGTCCACGCTGTTGGCTCATCGTCGTGCGTGGCGTCGTGTGAGAGGTGGGTCCTAGGTGAGTAGCGCATCTGCACGCACTCACACGCCACGGACGCGCGTACGCATACACGCTCGAAGTGCTAATACAAGAACTATTTAATCCATGAACATTATTTCGGTTTATTTTAATTAAATGTTGAGAATTGGGGGTTTTGGGAGACGCTGAACACGAATCTGAAATCGGATTTTCGATATTCAAAATGGCAAATGCAATTTGACGGACATATTTCTTCCGGAAATAATGTCTAAAAGACCACACTAGCATTCCCACAACATCTGTTGTCCGCTGGCCCGGTCTTCAGGCCCGTTTCAGCTAGTATGGGGGAGGATAATCGATGGGGGTTAGAAACACGAGTCCGTTTAAAGGTCAACAAGCCACAAACACTTTAAAAACTTTCATGCTTTATGCGGGGTTTCAACCCAACCCTTCTGTATGTCTTTCTTTGCCTACTCTACAAGGGGCCGACTGCAGTACATAAGAGGGATACTTCTTTGAAAATTTACTTTTCATATTTTAATCAGTAAACGTTTGAAGAAATTATATTGATATATTCTGCGGATATCCTATGTAAGATGTGTCGAACTCTATATGACTCACGGCACCCACTGATGTCACGAAAGTGCCTCTGAACGGGAAGTCCTAGGTTCGAGTCGCGACGGTGGCAGGATTTTTGGCACTAGCTAGAGAGTTAGGACAAATTCAACCGCTGTCTGGAGGGGAATTCTAGCAGTCGGCTGTTCTGGACGGTAATTTTCCGTGGGTTCTTTAATTAACATCAGGTGAATGCTGGAGCAGAATCCTCAAAAACAGGACACCAACCGCGCGATTTTCTATTCTCTCCTCTTACACACTCATACACTTACAGGCTTACATTCCTGTTACAAATTTCAGGAGAAAAGTTGGGATCTTGTTCCAGCTGAGGCAAGGGCACACTGAATGGAGATACCTGGATGGGGAAACCCCTCAAACCTAGCGTGTGCAGGTCTGCGCAGGACCTCACCACCGAGCGGAGCAAGAAAACCGCCACCTCCAGAGATTAAAAATACACTACACTTACCTGACTAATGACCATAGCAGTTGACTTGCCCGGAAACACAAAATAATGAACCAATCATTCTAACTTCATTAACCCGTAACTGGTAATGCGGTGGCTGTTTGAACCCCAGCCTTTGAAAGGTAACGCACCTGCGCGAAGCGGATGCCAAAAGGAGCCTATGCTTCTGAGTACCTCCCAGGAAGTCAGGTGTTCTGCGAACCTGGCGGCGGTGACGTTGTTGAAGGTGTGCAGAAATTTGTTATTTTTATTTCTGGCGCCTGGGGTATAATATATCTCATCTCACCGATTACGTAATTTTGTATCCCGTGCTTTTTTTAAAAATATTTTATAAAACTATGGATGCTTCGAGGGATATTATCAAGCGAGATAACCCAGGATTTGAGGAATGGGTCAAAGACAATTCAGAGATAGAAAAGAGCGAATTCATTGGTGAAGGGAGGGAGAGCGTGGGATCCGACGGAACTGGTTGAACCAGCATTACGTACCAGTCTACAAAATGACCACATGCCTCGCTGCGGCTGACCACATCCCGAATCTTAAAAAAACCTAAATTTTTTGCTCAACGCTAAAATGATGTAGGTAAATTTGTGAGATGTGGAATACGTCCAAGGCGAAGTGACCGTAAACCAAACGTTACCTGTGCTCAATGGAAAGTGTCCATCTGCGCTCAGTGTACAGTTCGTATTTGTGGAAATAGCAGTGAATGAGGAACTATGGAAAATGACTTAAAATTGGGGCTGTGTTGTAATAGTCATAAGATGTGATTAATTGCTTCTCCTTAATACGATTATGGACCTGAAAAGACTATTTTTATAATTAGTCTGCCTGTTGGTACAAAATATAGTTGGAGGAGTATTGTTTTTTATTCATGTGGACATAAAAACATTTTTTTAATTTTATAAGCAACTTCTTATATAATTATTTTTGTATTAATACTCATGATAATGCATAAAATGTCTTGTTCATTTCCCCCAAACAGACATTATTGTTATTTCAACACTTTTAAGCACGTTTTTGTGTTAGGATATGTGTACTTCCCACATCACTAGTTACGTGACACAAAAATGACCTCACCAGTTACAGAGTGATGGATTGATTGATTTTTTTCGTGTTTCCTGGCACGTCAACCGCTTTGATCATTAGTCCCGATAGTGTAGTGACGCTCACCATGCTTTTTCTCGGGAGATGGCGGTGATCTTCCCTCGCTCGATGGCGAGATCCGACGCCGACCTACCGTCGGCTAGTGGGGTTTCCCCCTAACCAGGACACTCCCACCAGCTAGGCACCGCCCCAGCCGGGACATGCTCTAAGCTCCCGAACGGTCTCCCGGAATATGTGGTAGTGTAGTGCATGTTAGTGTAAGTATGTGTGTAAGGGGAGAGGACAGGGAAGAGGAAGGAAAGATCGCGCGCGGTCCGAGGCCCGTTTGTTAGGACATTTCTCCGGCATTCGCCTGATGTTGATCGGAGAAACCACGGAAGACTGCCGATCAGAGCAACCGGCCGCTAGACTTCTCCTCCAGACAGCGACTGAATTCGACCTAGCTGAAAAGCTGGTGTCGAAAATCCTGCTACCGTCAGGACTCGAACCTAGGACCTCCCGGTCAGAGGCGCTGTAGTGACATCAGTTGATGCACTGAGCTAACGTTCCCGATACCAGTTACAGGTTAACATTCGTCTACTTACATGAAGCGGTTCGCTCTGCGATTTGCCATCTCCCACATCGTGAGCTCTTCCGGCCCGTCTTGGTGGATGGTTCCGTCCGGATTGACGGAGTGGAAGGACAAATATGTATTGAGGACGCTTGCCATAGTGGGAAACCGCTTAGAAACTGCCTCGTAGCTGTCTCCGCGTCGCCCGGCACAGAACTCTTCCACACTCGCCAGTTCATATGTAGGATATGCGCTGGAATTTCGGCCTGCTATCTGGAGTACGATCTGCCATCATAATATAGACACGGCAAGCATACAATTGATACGTTGTGATACGGCAACGATACAATTGATACGTTGTGATACAATTGAAGGGCCCGGGAGTAATATATTTCTCGTAGAGAGCAATTGGTCTCGGCGCCGTTAGATCCCGGGTTTCCTGGTCGGTCACCCAACCAGGAACTCGCGATGTCACGAATTCGCTTAGCTTTCGTGACTTCACGTAGTTAGCGAATTCGGCTAGCGACGCCGGTTTCGCGACCGTAGCCTTTCGTTAGAACGATCCCAGCATTCGCCTGGATGACTGAGGGAAACCACAAAAAAAAAAAAAGGCCGGTCGGGGTGGCCGGTCGGGGTGGCCGGTCGGGGTGGCCGACTCGGGGCCTGAACCCGGGTCTCCCGAATGCGACGTCAGCGCGCTACACCAAGAGCTACTTCGCCCGGTGAGTAAAATATGGTAACCCTGAAAGTTATAGTTTTTGTGATGTTAACACTTTCGTACGCATCCATGTAGTTTATACGTTGTGATTCTCCAATTTTCCTAATTATGACGCATAATTGTCCCCCGGCTCTTGTCATCTTTATGTTCCCCATTTAATCCCATTACAGCAAAAATATTCTCTTCCTTACAAATCGCAAACGCTTCCACGTGAGTTACCATGTTTTACTCCCAAACCCTTCAATTGTTGTCAACTTGATTAGGCCAATGTGGACCAAATAACGGACGGGTTTGTGTTTGCAAAACAAAGAGATAGGCGAATTTATGGAAGTCGAAATGTTTACAAATCCTTTCCTATTGAACACTAAACAATCACCCCTTCTATTGGGTTTGATTCAAATCAGTCTCTAAACAGTCTCACCAAAACTATGAACAAATTGAAATGTTCAGCTAAATTGGTGGAGTAGTTTTTGAGTCTACAGGACACACACATACGAACATTTTATTCATAAATATAAAAATATTTAAGAATTAAAAATTATAATGAAAACATTTTCATGAAATTATATCACATATGATGCATCCGAAAGCGGTCCGAGGTACAATGTTGAAAATGTTCAAGGTACAACACTGTCATATTTTTACAAAACTACACTCAGATATTTTTAGGTTATACTCAGACTTCTTTTAAACTCGGGCCTTTGTAGCTCAGAGAATACTTTAAGTACTTCTTACCTGTAAGATTCAAAGTTACAACATGTAATTTTGCAAACATATAACGTTTTCATCAACTTGTACGTTATTTCATTTTGAACAATTAAGAATGTAACATTTACCAACAAAATGTTCCTGGCATTCAACGAGACTTCAAAAGTTTCCATCCCACCCATGCAGTAGCCCTCCACATTTCTCTTTGTCATTGACATTTTTCACTCATTTTCACCATTGCATACGTTCAAAGTGGAATTATGATTTCAATTGAACTCACCTCGAAGTTGAAACTACTTAGCACTGTCATGTTGTTCGGATTGTAATTTGGTACCAACATGGCTAGACGCAGCGCTGAAGGACATCGATAGAAATAGATGAAATCTTCTCCCCAGAGTCCTCGTTTGACAATGACTCGCAAAGGAACTGTGGTCAACGCAATGTACCACGCGCGCGGGTTGCTTATGGACAGCTTGCTCAACTGCAACAGATCACGTGATTCACATTCATCTACCTTCATTTCGCAGAAATCAGACAATGTAATGTTGTAGTTCCCATTGAGATAACCGAAGGACATACTTTTGAATCATTACCAATTCGTCTATTATTTAGTATTATTATAACCGATACTGACATAATTCTCTGTATAATACAAATACTACGTCTACACACACAATTCCCAATGGAGCATCAGAAGATAGGGATTTCACAGCGCATTGGAGAAATTCAGTTTTACTTTATACGCTTTAATGTTGAGAAACTGAGAGTAAATTAGCCACACACAGTTACTTAACGGTCTGTTTCTTGATCGCGCATAATTCATTAACTAGAGTACGGTTTATTTCAGGGTCTTAAATACCGATTTCCTCAGTCAAAGGCTTAGCTATTTTTCTCAAATCGTAGTCCACAAAACAAAACAAAACCCAAAAACCAAGAAAGAAAAAATAAAGAAAAATGAAAAGATATTTCTGAATTTTCCTAAAAGTATTCAGGTTCATACTAAAACGCTCTCCGTTTCTGTTAAATTATTTCTGCATGTCTATTTCATCATGCAGTTCCACACACTCACCGTCCGACAGAAGTGGTAGGTCTCCATGCCGTCAAAGGGATCGGGCGCCAGCAGAAAGTAGAGGCCACCACGCGACGGGAAGTGAAAGACGGGCTCCACGGCCGCGCCCGCCGTCACCAGCGCCGCCGCCGCCTGCGTCGCCTCCGCCGTCGCCCGCAGCACCGCCCGCGCCACCGCGCGCGCCGCCTCGCCGGCCGAGGAGCCCTCGGCGGGCGGGCGCGCCCACGGGTGCACCGCGTGCACCGTCACCTGCCGCCCCGCGTCCGCCGCCAGGCAGCGCAGCACGCGCTCCGCCGCCGCGCCAGCGTCACGCGCCTGCGCGCCGCCACCCACTTCTCAAGGAATGAATGGGTGAATGAACGATGAATGAATGATGAATGAACGATGAATGAACGATGAATGAACGATGAATGAACGATGAATGAACGATGAATGAACGATGAATGAACGATGAATGAACGATCAATGAATGATGAATGAATGAATGAATGAATGAATGAATGAATGATGAATGAATGATGAATGAATGATGAATGAATGATGAATGAACGAATGATGAATGAATGATGAATGAATGAATGAATGATGAATGAACGATGAATGAACGATGAATGAACGATGAATGAACGATGAATGAACGATGAATGAACGATGAATGAACGATGAATGAACGATGAATGAACGATGAATGAACGATGAATGAACGATGAATGAACGATGAATGAAGGATGAATGAACGATGAATGAACGATGAATGAACGATGAATGAACGATGAATGAACGATGAATGAACGATGAATGAATGATGAATGAACGATGAATGAATGATGAATGAACGATGAATGAATGATGAATGAATGAATGATGAATGATGAATGAACGAATGATGAATGAACGAATGATGAATGAATGAATGATGAATGAATGATGAATGAACGATGAATGAACGATGAATGAATGGTGAATGAATGGTGAATGAATGATGAATGAATGATGAACTGATGTTGGACTATGATGAATGATGAATGAATGATGATGAATGATGAATGAATGATGAATGCATGAATGATGGCACGAATGATGAATGCATGAATGATGAATGCATGAATGAATGCATGAATGATGAATGCATGAATGATAGATGATGAATGATGAATGATGAATATTGAATGAATGATGAATGGAGTGATGAATTGATGAATGAATTGATGAATGAATTGATGAATGAATTGATGGATAATTGATGGATGCATTGATGAATGAATTGATGAATTGATGAATGGTGAATGAATTGATGAATGTCAGAATGAATTGATGAATGGTGAATGAATTGATGAATGGTGAATGAATTGATGAATGAGTGAATGGGTGATGAATGGTGAATGAATTGATGAATGGTGAATGAATTGATGAATTAATGAATGAATTGATGAATTAATGAATGAATTGATGAATTAATGAATGAATTGATGAATTAATGATTGATGCGTGAATGAGGAATGAGGAATGAATGATTGAATGAGTCTAGTGCATCCCATAAAGGGCAAAAGCCTCCCGCAACATGGGAAGCTCTTGTAAACCTCACGTAGTGAGCTATTCCTCGTAAGTATGAATTAACAGTGAACATCTACACTTCCGAACAGGTGTCTTTCGTAATCCTTTCAAATTGTTCTACATCTCGCTGCACTTGACCATTGTGGCCCCACTAGTCTATTGAAATAGTCGGCTCATCTGGTTCTTGGTTTTCCTCGGCTTCTGCTTCCGATGTATGGATCCCACATGGTGGTCTTCTGCCACCGTCTGTCTTGGTGAAGTTTTGCGACTTGACCCGCCCATTTCCATTTAATTCTTGCAGCCTACTGCGCAACGTTCTTGAAGGATGTGATAACTTGGAATCTTGCGTTTGAAACTCTGTATTTAAAAATGCCCAGAATTTTTCTATCCATTTTTCTTTGGCAGATCTCTAATGAGTTCTTTTGTCTGGACGTTAAGGACCACGTCTGGCAAGCGTAGAATAGGACAGGAATAGTGCATGTATGTAGAGCTTCTATTCTGCGTTTCCTGTTCAGTGATTTGTCCAAGTGAATAAATTTAAGTGCCCAGAAGGCTTTCCATGCTTGGGCTATTCGCCTCCTAAATTCATTATTTTGTGAATCATACTTCACGGGATAATTTCTGTAGTATGTATTCTCGCTTCTAGGCCCTTCTCAATAACACTCTCATAATAAATCTCACAATAATGGTTTCATGCGTTCTCCCTGTTCTCACCTATGACTCTCAAACTTGCTCATTAACAAATTCTGAAGAAAACAAGATTACAAAGAAGCAAAAGGAAGATGGAAAGGAAAATCCTGGCAATGAACCTCAAAGACAGAATTCGAAATGAGGATATATGGAAGAAGAATGGGGTGCCGGATGCAGCTACTCAAGCAGCAAGGTTAAAATGGAGATGGTTTGGACACATTATGAGGCAACGACCACAACGCTGGAATCACGCAACAACAGTATGGGACCCAAGAGCTGGCGAAGTCCAGGTAGACAGCGCAGAAAGTGGAGTGATGTATTTAATGACAAAGAGAAAAATAATGCAATTGGTGGGTTTCAAGTGCTTTTTATTTTGCTTTTGTAATATATTTAATATAAAAATAGGCTCAGAGTGAAGGTCAAACGAAAGACTGAGATAAGTGGAAAATTGAGGGAAGAGTTTAAGGCAAGTAGAAAAATTATCATTTGGGTTAAATAGTGTAACAGAGTGTAATTTCATATTAAGTAATTTCGTATGTGTAATATTCTTTTGTGTAGTTTCATTTTGTGTATTTTCATTCGTGTAATTTTATGTATTTTTATTTTGTCATTTTGTGTGTAAACGTGTAAGCCAACTTTTCACCCCGCTGAAGTAGGAGGCCTTTTCCCTTAAAGGGATTTTTCAGTCTCAATAATAATAAATCTCATTAGTTTCAAAAGTAAAATCTCTCACACAATGCAAACTCTCCAACAATGCAATAGACAAAGCATGTTATCCGACCTATCATGACGTATGCATGTCCTATCTGAATAAATGCCTCTAGAACCAACGTAAACCAAATCCAAGTCGTTCAAAATAAATACCTCAGAACATTTACACAGGCCTCATGATTCGTTTCAAATCTACAGCTGCACAAAGATTTAAATATCTCATACATAAGTCCCATACATAATATCCCATACATAATATCCCATACATAATACCCCATACATAATATCCCATACATAATATCCCATACATAATATCCCATACATATAATCCATACATATATCCCATACATATAACCCATACATATATCCCATACATATATCCCATACATATATCCCATACATAATATCCCATACATAATATCCCATATATAATAAAGAAATTCTACTCACATATCAATCAAAACGACCACCTATCCCATTTCAACCTGGCTCAAATCCCAGATTCCCGAACAACAATTAAAAACAGGTTCCCAATTCGAGTTTTTTTAATACACAGACCGAGTTGGAGAGTAAGTAAGGCGCTTTATGAGCTCCCTTATCCTGAGTAGTCAGTTTTAGAATTAAGTTGGTTTATGAGGTTAGATTGAGATACCGCAAAATACGTATGTAAAAGTACTATAGTACTGATATTGCAGCTTGCAATGCCAATAAAAATCAAATGAAAAAATGCTGGTAATATAATGATAACGAAAATGATGACAAATAGAACTAGTGATGCTACAGAATAGCACAGACTTTCTCATAGTAAAGTTTTCTAATTTCCTTGGTGTGGACTGGTACTGTACAGTCTAGCCCCCCGCCCCCTTCTTACCTGCTGCCATCTACCGCCGTCCAAAGTACATTTGTTTTGCAATGTTTCCTAATAGTAGAAACAAAATATTATTTTCAAAATATTAAAGAAGGCTAAAAGCTCCTCCTAAATAGTAATTTTCATTGAAAAATTTAGAGCCGTTTTTAAGAAAATGGTGTTAGGCGTTACTGTAAATGCGAAATTTGAAGCTCTTTTTCACACAGGAATCTATTGAGTTTTCGAAAAACTACATTTGAAGTGATTCGAAGAGAATTCACTCACAAATTCAATAACGTAGACACATTGATGGAAATGGAAGTATTAACGGGATTTTGAAAAATATTACATTTGTGTAATTTTTGAAAAAACTAAAGAATACACCAAAACTAGCTTTACGCCATATTAAACAGTCCCATTACCACTATCCGTTGGAAGGGTCTGAAGAAAAATTTGGAGTCATTTTGAGAAAATGGCGTTTGAGACTTTCTAAAAATGCAGAATTTTGAGCAAAGTTTTACAGAAAACCAGGCTCCGCCGCACACTGGTTCAATCAACCCGGTCATAATTGCAAATGCGAGTGAATTTGCGTAAAAATGGATATCAATGGGTTTTGGAGGTCGCAAAATTTGAATATCATAAATATATTTCAAAATTGAAAATGGCTGCTTCAAAATGGCGGATCTACTCATTTAAAAACAAACAAAATGCATAAAAATGTAGTGCATATGGGGTTCTGGAGATCACTGATTTCGAATATCCTAATGAAATTTCAAAGTTCAAAATAGCGGTTTGGAAATGGCTAACTGATTCATAAAAATAATTATACGGGAAAGAAATATGGATACAATAGTTCTCGTGGTCGCGGGTTAATATTGTTATCATTCCAAAAAATATATCAGTAATTTTCTTATTAAAAGTAATTATAAGAAGGAGAAAAGGGAAAAATTATACAGAGAAAATAATTCCCTGGGGCATAGAGGACAATTCCGGGATATCTAGTGTTAAATCTTACCATGTAGCATTGCAGTAAAGATATTATAAAACAAAAAGATGGAGATACGTGCAGTTAAATGGGTGATATTATGATTAAGGCCATTCTACTTGATAAATTAAAAAAATGATTGAGTCAGGAATACGCAGAAAAGCCAATGTAATCCACAATATTGATACGCTGTATACGTTAAAATTCAGCCGTCTTATACATTAAATTATTTGACACTTTTTCTTAAAAGTATACCCAACTTATTGCCAAAAGTGTCTTCTATTCGGAAATACAAAAAGAATCCACAAAAAATGTAGACACTTGTTTTTTTTAATTTCTCAAATATCGTTGACACGAATCAATGACTTGGAGTGTTTCGAGCAATTTAAGCGGTAATTTCACGAAACCGTGAGAAAGACAAAAATGATTGAAATAACTTTCTGGAGCTGAAGTAGTGTGCTCCAATGTTTTCCGCACGAAATTTGCTATCTCAGACCGGGAGCGGTAGCTCAGTGCATGAACTGATGTCACTGAACCGCCTGTGATCGGGAGGTCCTAGGTTCGAGTCCTGACGGCGGCAGGGTTTTCGACACTAGCTTTTCAGCTACGTCGAATTCAGTCGCTGTGGAGGAGAATTCTAGCGGGCGGCTGCTCTGATCGGTAGTTTTCCGTAGTTTCTCCGATCAACACCAGGCGAATGCCGGAGCAGTACACAAACGGGCCACGATCTGTAGAATGTGTCTTACCTTCCGTGTCCTACCCTCTCCCCTTACACACACACACACACACTTACACTAACATGCACTACACTACCACATATTCCGGGATACCAGTCGGGAGCTTCGAGCTTGTCCCGTCTGGGGCGGTGCTCCGCTGGTGGGAGAGTCCTGGTTAGGGTTAACCCCGCTATCCGACGGTAGGTCGGCGCCGGATTTCACCCTACAGCGAGGGTAGATCACCGCCATCTCCCGAGAAAAAACATGCACTGCACTAACGGGTCTAATGACCAAAAGCAGTTGACGCGCCCGTAAACACGAAACCTTGGTACCTTGCTAGGAATTGCACCACACTCTTGGCTGTATTAATAGGTTTCACTCCTTGGTCCTTCGATTTAACTCGGGGAAGCTATAGCCTTTTGGTTGGACAACCGGGCAGCTGTCGCTGTCACGCTGCGCGGCGGCGGAGGGAATCTCAGGGGATTACCCATATTCTGTCTTTGTCTAACTCACTGCAATGATTTTTGCTTGTCATTGAAAGTACACAAGTTCAGTCAATTATTGGCGATATTCAATGCATTATTTATGATATTTGGAGAATTTGCTTTCATTTAATAGTAGGCTTGTTGATTCAAAACGCACATTTTATGAGTTCTTCATGTAAAGGTGGCCGTTCTGGATGGAATTACTTCTTGGCTCTCCGGGTGACGCCGCGTAGTGGGCCGAAAGGCCGACGTTTCGCCTGACATGTCGCAGGCTTCCTCAGGGCATTGACATCGCGATGTTGTGAGACGGGTGTTATATATTGTCCGGCCGGGTGGGGTGAGTGCTCACCTCGAGGGCGCACATTAAAGAAGCGCGTAAGAAGATGACGTGGCACTTCAGCTCCCTGCTGCCGCTCCCTTCAGGAGAAAACTAAAATCAGAATCTACCTCGCGTGCGTAAGGAGTGCGGGGCTCTACGCATGTGAGGTCTGGGCCACGGCCCCCGAGACGACCCGCGAGCTGCTCGTTCGAGCAGAGAACTACTTCATCAGAACTGCATTGAAACCAGCGCCAGGTGACGCCTACGCAAATGTTCTCCGCTCTCACAACACAAACACTATCTCCTCCACCATTCACACGCTCGCCACGGAAAGAATAACTTCTATCTTTTCAAACATTGACACACACCCCTTCTTTCGCCCCTACATCCTATACTTCAATAAAAAATCCCGCCTCAAAACCAAAAAACTCCCCTCCGACGTCATCTTCCTCAAACCTCCCTAATTCTTCAAATCCCTCACTCCTTGCACGGCAGCTGCGCCGCGTGCGCGGAACAGTGATTTCCCGAGGAAGTAGTGATTTCCAGACCGGGTTAAGGTTGAGCCTGGCGTCCGCGTTGATGTTATGCAGCCGTCTATTAATTTCTAGAGCCTCTTTGAAGCGTCTGGGCCAGTACCTGTATTCCTTATGCAGGAGCCGAGTCTTGCCAAATTCAATGGCATGTCCCGAAACCTCCGAGTGGTGTGCTATAGCCGAACGGTTAGTGTTGTTCCTATTGTAATGAGAGATGTGCTCCCTAAGGCGTTCCGACTTCCACCATCCGCGACTGCGAGGGCGCTGCCCCCTACCGTCCGACCACGAGGACGCTTGGCGCGAGCAATTTCCGCGAGTGAGAAAGTAAATTAGGAAAATTATTGCGAATCAATAACCAAAGAATAAACAAATACCATACTAGAGTGACAGTGACCAATAAGAATTACAATATGTGCAAGGAAGAGAATGGCCTGCGCACTAGGACGAAAGTGAGACATAGTACGATCTCGCACAGGGAAGAGGATGAGCGCGTAAGACAAACAATCGGGGCAGACAATCTTTTGACACGGCGAGGGGCGGATGCAGTTGACGTTCTGACGCGGTTGTAATCGGATGCAGAGACGTGTTTACGATAATTCGTTTGTAATGCTTACAAACGAGTAATTAGTAGTGAAATGTTAGAAGAGGGCATAGAATTATAATCGCGTGTGTGGACACCATTCGTCTGGACCAGATTCAGTACGACGAAACTTGGAATGGATTCTGGACGACGTTCAAGAAGGCAGGGACTGCACGAAAGGAAAGTGACTAAACATGGGACATATTAAATTATCTCTTGTAGGAAGATCAAGTTTCGTAGTGAATTAAGAATTTCTGGATTAGGATTTAAGAATGATAATGGTCATGCATGCAAGGGGAGGGACTTATAAACAAAACAGAACACAATTAAACGATGGTTTCATGATTATATTTTTTAAGTTGTTATACTTATCATTTGTCATATTTATATGTGATTTGTATGTTTTGCAGCAGAATACAGATGGAAATGTTGTTAACTTGAAGTAAGTATTATCATTCCGGAGTAAAAAGAGTTCCCAATCCCAAGTGAGGAGAAACAAAATTAACTTAGTAAATTTGTCATCACCGAATATCTGTAGAGACGGCCTATGGGACCCACTAATAAATTTTATCATGACGAGGCAGCTTTGGTACACTCTTGTTGGGTGTACCAAAGTTGTTGGGTGGCAATTGTTGGGCGAAAGATTAAACGGAAATTTAGGCAGAATAAGGAAATGAAAAGATACCAGGCACTGCTCACCTTCAGAATACTCTCATGTAATTAATAAAATACCCAGAGAGTAAGGACAACAAGAACAATTTTTATTTTTGTAAACTTTGGTATCGTAAATTTTGATTAATTTTGTTTCAGATTTGTAAAAATCTTCTGTTAGTATTTAAAGTTAACCATTATATGCAAAGTGCTTCATTATTCAGGAGCGTAGTAGGGTTGTTGTGTAATTATTATTGAACACTAAGTGGTATTTTAGCGGTGTGTAATATATAACATGATTCCCTTGATTTTCCGATCACCTCTCTATTTGTGTTAGAAACATAGGCGGAAAAAAATAATTCAAATATGATGCCTTACTTAGAATTCTCTTTTATAACAATTCCTTGGCGCTAATTAAAGGGCAAAGGGCATACACTTTGAACGTCCCGCGTTGGACTTCTATTTTTTTTTTTTTGTAAAAACCGCCGGCTGGCTTCCGTAGAGAAAGGCAAAGACATCTTTCATATGAAACTCTTTGGAAGGACAAACTGCTTTGAAACCTTTGAACTGCTTTCATAGACGCTCGTAAGATTGCGCCAGCAACTGGGAACCAGCGCGCTGCAGCGAGAGAAAACATCTCGTATTGTTGACAACTTCTGAGAATCAGATACATTTCCAAATAAGGCTCCACGAATGTCAATTGTTTGAGAACCTTCATCCGAGTGATTTCACAAAGGATTGCCTCGTCAGTAAAAAGTCTAGGTAATTCACATCTTGGCTGCATGGAAAAATTAGATTTGGACGATTCGTATATCTCTGTGCACAGAGGTGTTGTGGCGTTGTCCTTGCGGAACATTGTATTACGTACGAATTACGACAGAAAACGATCTTCTTTTCGCCTAGAGGTAACTGACAACTTCTTCAATGCCCCATAATTCTTACGATCAGGTAAACTAATAGTTCTTAAATAATTGTCTTTCAGAATTTTCCCTGGTGTCGAGGTTACAAAAGGAGGAAAGCGTCTTGTCGTTAACTCGAAACATCGTCTGTTGCTCTCTCAAAATTTTGATGAAGCTGTTTTGTAGTCTCAACAATTGGGATATTCCTTTCACTTGTGAACAACAGATTAATTATTATACATTGATTTTGATAGTTATATCGGGAATATTGATATTATATCGGAAATAAGTAGAAGTCATTTACCTACTGCAGGAAGTTTTATCATGTTGAATATATGAAAGTACCATTTATTATTTTCCGAAGATGCAAAATGCAGCCACAAAGGCGACCTTCAGATAGTGTGTGTTTATCCTTGAGGGTCGAACATCATTTTAACCATTGCCACTACACAATTATAGGCAAAATATATTGAAATAAATATGTAAACTCCATGTATGCTCAAATGTAACACTCATTCATTAATTTAACGATATCTTAATTCAAAAGACTTGAGTAGTATACCAATTCATTTCAATGTGCTACATAAATTGAATTCACGTAAAATAAATTTCTCAACTGTGTATCAAAATTTCTTACTTCATTAGTGAGGAAACCATTGTTGTTTATTTTAGAAATATTTCTTATATTAAAATATTTGACACCCAGTATAATTTGATTCTATAAATACGTAATGCTTTCAACATGAATAGCTGGTATCCTCATGGTAAGCCCCTTAACGCAATAGTCAATAACCTTGAACAGCATTCAAATTTATTTTACCAGAGCCAAATATATTTATTTTCGTATTAAATGCGAGAAGTGTATGTTCTTTCATCGATTAAATTTTTTGCTGAGACCTTAGTTCGAGGCAAAAAATCAATTAATACCGTGAAAAACAGCCATTTTGCTTAAGAAATATGAACGTTTTCTCCACAACTGGGTAAAAATTATATTTGGAAGAAGTTTGTAATTTTAAATTGGGATACGATGTTTTGCATCTGGAGGAATAACAGTATATTTCATAGCTCCATGAATACGGAAGCGTTATGAGGGGTACTTCTGTTTACTGCGATCTATACCGTATTTCCATGCATGAAACACTTTTTTCACCATTGAAAGAGAATTTTTTTTATTTCACTTATTTCAGCTCGCTGCGCAACTGCATGGATATATGCGATCAAAATCTCTTTTAAAATTTTACATTATAATAATACTTACATATTTCATTACATTTCATATCATTGTCATTAAAAACATTACATTGAACAATAAATTACATTGAATATTACAAACATTGTGATTTTTTCAACAAGAAAGGATACATTTTTCTAATGTATACATTTTTCTAATTTGTAAGACATAGAAATGTAATAATTTTGTTTCATTGCAAAGAAGAATTTAATAAATAATGGATGTCATTATTGAATTTTAAGTTTTTCCCAAATCACTTGCGAAAGGACGTTCAATTAATAAATGAGTTGACTAATAATGACAGAGTTGTCTTGTAAGCCGACTTTTTTAAATGGATATTAATGCGTGCGAATAAAAATTCCCAGAATTCGCCTTTTGATTCAGCTGCAGAAAAAATAATATTTCGTGTATTTGTAATTAAATCATCGATTTCTTACCTGAAGTTGCAGAATTGGAAGGTCTCCAAGTAGTGGGTGATTTTTAAGACAGAGTGCTATTCCTACCACGGCCATTAGGTGAATAACCACAATTTCCATCACTCGTTCCTTTCAGCCACCAAAATATTTCTGAAGTAAGGAGAGTTTAAATTTACAGACATTAATGGCCGTAAATTTACAGTCATTATAGAGTACAGTATTTACAGTACAGTACAGTACAAATTTACAGTACTTGCAGAGATTAATTTATCGAGAAAAAATATAAACTAGAGTTGCTACAGAATGGCACAGACTTTCTCGTACCAAATTTTTCTAATTTCCTTGGTGTGGTCTGGCTTTAAGGTCATGCTCCATTCCCTGGCCAGCTGCCATCTATCGTCGCACGCACATTTTTTGTCAATTTCTCAACTTTTTGCTTTTCTAGTAGAACAACTGAATTATTACTTCAAGAATATTAAAGAAGAGTAAAAACTCATTCTAAATAGAAGTTTTCATTGAAAAATTCGAAGTCGTTTTTAAGAAAATTTTATTGTGAATGAGAAATTTAAGTAATTACTGTAAATGAGAAATTTAAGCTTTTTCACAGGAGTTGAGTTTTCGAAAATCTTCATTTGAAGCGCTTCCTCTCACAAATGTAATAATACTTACAAACTGATGGAAATGTTCATATTAACAGCGTGAGAGGTATTTCAAGAAAATTACATTTGTGTAATTTTTGAAAAAAATATATGAATTCACCCAAACGAACTTTACGACATAACAAACAGTACAATATTAGAACTACCTATTGGAAAAATTTGAAGAAACAATTCGGAGCCAGTTCTGAGAAAATAGTGTTTGAGCGTTTCTGAAAATGCTGAATTTTGTGCTCATTTTTACAGAAAACTGTTGAGTTTTCGAGAAACGTTTGTTGACATTATTTAAAGTACATGTGCTTATAAACATAATAATGTGAAGGAATCGCCTTTAATACAAGTTTTACAAACATGAGAGACAAGTCAAAAAAACATTTTAATTTTTGAAATTTAAAGAAAAAACACGAAAGAATACAGCAATTAAACAGTAGTCAGGGCATAGGGTTTGTTTGGCACTAATCTTACCAAAAATATAAAGAAATTTGGAGCCGTTTTTGAGAAAATCTTTTTTGTTATTTTTTAACATTGCAAATATTGCACGCACTATTGCACGAAAACTTCCAAATTTTCCCCAACAAATTTTCATGACCTAATTGAAAGAACTATTTATGCACAACAAATTTCATTTGAAGGAAAAATCCATGACTTCAATTTCGTAGTTGTAGGAAGACGCCAGAAAAATTCAAACTTAAAAGTTTCGAAAATTCAGAGTTAACCGTGATATTCTGAATATGTCACCTTAATTGTATTATGCTCTTAAAGAAAAAAAGAAAGAAAAAATTTAAAGAAAAAAATTGGAGCCGCTTTCGAGAAAATTTTGAAAATGTCTGCGGGGCTTCATGTAAAGTATCCCCAAATTTTAAAGAATGTTTTTCAAAATTTCAAAGTTTCAACTAGAGTCAGATAGACAGGGGATTCTTCAATTTGGAGAAGATCGTACGAACGATTTAGGCGCTAGGAGTGTTCACAGACGGACGGACGTTTTGCTTCTAATTGATTTTTTGGTGTCAAGGACCCACAAAACAGGAATTCTGGCACCAGAGCGCGGAAATGAATTTTTTTCCTCCAAAAATCCACCGTTTTTTAGTGCACCATTACATAACTTTCTCTATACTACGTATATTACTCCGTATACGAGAAAGTAAAAGGAACTCTTTAGTGATGTAATACTTCAGAGTGTGAGGAGTGGAAAATGTCGTAATAATAAAATAACCTTTGCAAATTAGTTCAATATTACTGACTTTATTTTAACTGATCTTCTATAAAGAACTTGTATGAAGGTTAGTATATACCTTGTAGTAATCTTAGAAAAGTGACATAGGAGGAAAATAATAAAATCGAAAATATTTGAAAATAGTTTCATAGCGAAGTCCCAATGCAATTGCGGATTTCCGAAGGGACACACTAGGCGCACGCCTGTTCTTCGTGAATCAAGGGGCCTCAAAATTCTGCAAATTCAATTTTTTTTTATCTTGAAATATAGAAATAGGTACTAATTTAGTACAATTTCCCGAAATAAGTTGACAAATGATTAACGCCACATGTTTATGGGCAGCAATCCTAGCGGTCAAATTTCGAACCGCCGGCGTCAGTAGCCGAATTGCTTAACTATGCTCCGAGATGTCACGGAGGTTAAGCAACTCGAGACACTGCCGATTCTAGTATGGGTGACCGTCTGGGAATCTTGGAGATTTATTGGCGCCGAGCCCCTGGGCGATGTGAAAAAGGCAATGACTGACTACGACCGATGATGACTGGGGAACTTAGGAGAGGGTTGTTCCACTTTGGACGCCAGTAAATGGTTAAGAGAACGTTGTTAGGAAAAAAATAACCACATGCATTGTTTCGCAGACCATTGTTACTACAGATCCATGAAACCTTTAAGTCCAGATCACAAACCTTTACATTAAACCCAACCTTTGTTCTGGCAAGAGTCATGGGTCAAGGTTTCGTAGTAAGTGTTATTGCGATTTACGAATTCCTTTGACAACAGTTTCCTTTGGATATCTAATGTGCGGTGTATTTCTGTGTTTTTGATTTGTGATTATTGAGAACAAAGAGTGAGATTCCAGATGAAATCTTGGAAGATAAAATGTAGGGAAAATAAATAATCCCGAACTGAAAAAAGAAGAATCTTTTGAAGAAAGAGAAAATTGCGTTGTCACAAAAAATAAGATAGCCTTCCTGGGTAGTAATAAAGAAAGATATTACGCGGTTTTATTGACACCAATGTGCTGTCAAAGCAGTTTTTCGAGTGAATATTTGGCCTCATGTGCCGGCAACATTAGGAACAACCATAACAATTACACATAGCCACTCAACCGTAATCTTCGGTCTCCTGCTTTAGTTTATTTAATGGTTCTATTTGGCCATGGTCTTTTCTACAGCAGCTGCAGTACCCACATTAGGCATCGTTGTGAGAAATGTATGCGTGGGGCGTGTGCTTACCCATGTTTCAGAACAGTAGTTTTGGAAATGCAATCCGTAGTACATTAATTGTTTTAGTTATTTACACTGAAGCAAATATTTTTTGTGGGTCTCCTGATACTCAGCTTCATTCTCGATGGCGTACGTGTGGATCACGGGTAGTGTCTACCAGGGTAAAAAAAAATGCGCCAAGGATGTCAACTGTAAGAGGTAATGGTAGTGAAAATTTTAGAGGCAATTTTAAAATTTAGTTGCGCCTCTGTCTTTTATGTATAAAATCTGCCCCTGTCCATTAGTATTTATTTAAATACAGGGAACGTGAAAATATATGTTAAGGTAAAATATCGTTTCAATATTTTGGGGTTCAATTGGCGCAAAATCTTTTCTTAAAACTATGTGCGACTGGAATACACGATTTTAAAATATGGATTTACTTCAAATCTCAATTTTTGAGTTGGTAATTTTTTTTAGTTTTTAATTTTTTAAATTGTTCATTATAGATTATATTATTCTCAAACAGCATGCTGAATTAAAAGAAAATTATGTACGAGCTATGAGAGTGCTCAGATGTGGCTTAGATCACTAATTCTTATCTTCAAAAATGAATTTTCCATTTAGAAAACCCGTAAAACATTCATGAGGTCAGAATGTTCTTGATGATGAGAGGAAATTTCCAACTACAAGATTATAATCTGGAAAGCATTGACGATGACTCTGCAAAATTCTTGTTCCAAATCTGCCTTGCAAATAAATTTCTACCAATAGGGCAAGGAACCGCAAATACAATGCTTTCTATGAATCTTTGAAACTTTTCATGCATCAATCGGCTAATAAAGTATTGGAGAAAAATATTTGGAGTGAAAAGAAGAATTTTACGCCTTGGTGGAATCCAAGAATAGAAGTCTAGTAGAAAGAAGAGAAGCTAAGGTTGCACGGTACCCCTCGGGAAAAATTGCCGCTAAAATTATATCTTCGCAACCGCGTCGACAAACTTAGACACTCCGCGACCCGGGGGAGGGACACGTTGACCAATCGCAAGCAGGTAGAACCGCAGTTGTCTGTGGTTGGTGCAAAATCCCAAGGGGTAAAAACGAAGCCGTCTCCGGGACGAGCCACGTTTGTTTACATACGAGGAGGATATGTCGTCATTTTCCCTTACCAAAGGAGAAATTTTGCCTGCGCGAACAGAACAAAGAAAAAAGTATTTCTGAGCGAGGCTTTTCCGTCCAGAATTACTGTCAATAGGCCAATAAATATCCAGTATTTTAGTAACAATTATACTAACTTTTAGCAATAAATTTGTAACTCCTGTCAAACTGATATTTTAATATGTTCATTTCAGGCACAATTTTTGGAACTTTATCGGCCGTTCTAGAGCATATTTCGGTTTGTTTTTATAAAATTGTAAATTGTTGAAAAATTGTTAATACGCGGTTTTCGGCTCTGACACATCGCAAGACTCTCCCCTTGAGATTTTCAAAAGTTAGAAATTGTTTATAAATTTGGAAATGTTGAAATTTTTTATCTTCTCTGTATGGCGTTCAAACGTGATACTTAGTTCCGGAATTCTATCAGTGCTATCATATTTCTTTCTCGAGATATGTAATTGTTTATAAGAAATTAGCGTCTTACTATAAGCCCATGTTTTGGAACTCAATTAACTCTCTCTACACAAGCATACTGAAAAAAACAGACCTCGAATGTCGCGGTTTTGCTCGTTACATGCGCTTAAAAAGCACTTTGCTTATAAACAAATTCTCTGGCAAATTTTATTACGCTGAATACGTCTGTTGAACGGCGAGTATGAACATATCTTTTGTTACTGTTATATTCTCTTCTAAGCCCTGTAATTTGCGAGTCGATATATTTATCAAATAGGGAGGGAATGGATTATAAAACAATTATTTTTTACTGTTCATTACGCCGAAACGGTAGCTTCTGCTTTTCTATTAAAGTAATGTTGAGCAGACGAATAGAAGTATTATTAATTTTTTTCAAAGGCTTCTGATGAAACCCAGAGTCAGAAACTATTTGTTCTTGTTGTTTAAACATTACTATTAAATTGGAAAACATACTACAAACTGTTTGCTGTAAACTGCATTGGATTGGACGAATGGAATGTTAAGGTCAGAAAGAAATATTCAATTTTGTGTGTTGAAAAATCACCTGATTAGAATCACACATCGCAAAATACTACTTTATTTACACATGTATAGAAATTTCTAAATGAACATATATAAACTTTAAATTAATATTTTCAATTTAATTTATCATTGATGGCCGAGGTGGCTATTCAAGAATGGCTGTTTGTGCCTTGACTTTGTATGTATGTGTTGTCTCGCGTTCTGCTGACCCCAGAACTGTGTTAAATATGCGTCCCATCGTTAATAAAAGCTAGATTTTATCATTAATTATTCAGAATCATTTTTCTAAAACTGTTTAAATTAGTTAAACTGTTAATTATGCATATGTACTCTTAAATGCAATAACATGAACAAATAGCCACTAGTGTAAATATTAAGGATTATTAATATTATATTAATTTATTTATTCTGAACTATTTTTATTAATAAATTTTCAGTAGTGTCTGACGAGGAAGACAAAACAGTCTCCGAAACGTCTTGTGATGTTATAAAATGTATAAATGTTACGCTTTTCTCTTTCGGGCAAATACAGCAAACAACCATATTAACAAATTACAAAGAATTCAAAATATATGTCTAATAAAAATTACCAAAGCCCCATGGTTCCTTAATAATCAATAATTACACATTCTGAAAACACATTTATATTTTTAAAAAATACAAGTAGATTACATACATTTTGAAAATTACAAAAGTGCAAATTTTTGGGAGCGTCTTCCTACAACTGTAATATTAAAGAAAATTATTTTTTCCTTAATGAAATCTGTTCCGTAAAGACGGATATTTTAAATAAATGTTTAAGTTCAACTACTGAAAAATATGAGTAGTTTTTGTGTAATTTGTCGCGAAGTATAGGCAATTAAAAAAAATAATGTTTTTCTCAAAAACTCCTCCAATGGTTTCTTTAATTTTTTTCACGGATAGAATAAAGGAAGCTTAAACGAACGGTATCATTTCGTTGAAGTTTCTGAAATCTCGCAAACTGCAAATTAAGAACTAATACGAGAAAGTATATGCTGTTGTAGCACCACATGTAGTTTCGATATAACATGGAACCAAAAACTTAATCTTCTAATGTACAAAATAATTCTAATGTTTCTCTAAATGACCCTGCCGATGTACTTTATAATTAATATTACTTTTACAAGTCATTAATATTAAAAACGTACTCTAAATCCCATGTCACTTATTATAGATACCTTGATTTTAATGGTAAGTTATAATTATTTTAAAGCTCCAATGAAAAAGGTACTAATTATCAGTGTGAACTAAAAAGTGATCATATTTTAAAATAATGAATTCGAAACTCAAATTCGAATCTGAATAACTAAATTTCTATTTCTTTTTTTAAATAAAAGTATTAAATTATGTTTAAATAAAAGTATTAAATGCACACTCACCATTGTTTGCGGCTCTGGAACCGTTGCCTGACTGCCTTGAGCATTCGCTCTCCATTGCCTTATAAAGTACCTACTTTTTATACGCCTCGGTTTCCATCACGCACGTGGTGTTGTGAAGACTGACAAATCCTCCATAAAAAAATTCATAAAATGGGATATCTCAATGATATTCTCCCACATCTCAAAACTCTAATAGCCTTGCTACAGTTCGTATTGATTTTACTCTATCAATTTTTAAGGAACCACTGCGTAATGAGCTGAAATATCAATAAACGTATATTATATCATCTAAAGTATATTATTCCATCTAAATGCAACAAAAATATTATTCAGTATTTCTGTAAATTACATTGTATTAACATTATATTTATCAGTTTCAGGTCTATATATTTTTGTTGGTTAAGAACAAATTAATAATAATAATAATAATAATAATAATAATAATATCACAAATGAATTTAAAAGAAGTAATTTATTTTTTATACTGAAACAGAAAACCTGTCGTGTAATTAAGTAACTTGAGTCAATGATCCCTGTTGCGAAATTTACATTTGCTTAGCATAAAATCGTATTTATCTTCGTTTTCACGATTTCAAATAGCTTATACAGAAAGAAGAATCAATTCATCCCATCGTAAGAAATCCAACCTCTATGCTCCTTTCCTCACAAAGACAATCATAAAATTATATACTTACAAAGATGGTTTGGTTTGGGCGATGATAAAAACCTTGAGTTACCGTTACGAAGACAATTATAATACATCAATTATGAGCTACATGTAGCTACATTATGAAATACGAGTACATATCCATTCATTATGAGCTTTTCAAAATAGTTTTTGCGCATCCATGCTTGTGTCAGATTTATTTTAGATCAAATACAGTTCTAGCTTTTACTTTATGAAGATATTTTGCGAATAGTGTTGGGTTACATGCACTACACTACTACGCATGTCGGGAGACCAGTCGGGAGCATAGAGTTTGTCCCGGCTGGGGCGGTGCCCCGCTGGTGGTAGTTCTGGTGAAGGGGAAACCCCGCTAGTCGACGGGTAGTTAGGCGCCGGATCTAGCCATCCAGCGGGGTAAGGTCCCCGCCCCTCCCGCAATCAAACATACACTAACTTACGGGACTCATGAACTTACTAGTTGACGCTCTCGGAATCACTAATCAATCGAAATGTGTAAAAATAAAACAAAACGGCGGCCGGCCCGGTGGGTGAGATTGTTAAGGCAGTAGTGATCTCGGACCAAAGGGTCGCGAGTTCGAGCCCCGCCCCGGGCTAGGTTATATATGGGTTCGTTCTTTCACCCCTTATCATCATCATTTCGTTTCATCTTCACAGTTACCATACCGTGAACTCCAATAGTGGTCGCTAATGACCTAGATGTTGATGCGACCTTCAATAAAAAATAACGGCGTCAATGGAGCAACAATTCTAAAAGCTACACACTCGGTGAACTTGTGTCCATTGAGAACCATGTTTCGTGACAGAAGTTACAGTTATAGTCACCTACTTTGCGCAATCCTCGCACGCGACGTATCTCGTGTATGCCTGCTAATAGAATATCAGTTGTTTTCATCGACTCCAAGAAAAAGTTGCTCATACAAAACAAAAACTTAACCCCAAATAAATAGAAAGTAGTGGTGATACAAAATAGTATAGACCTTATTTTGGTATTTGTTCCGTTTAAGCAAATTTCTCATAGATATATCAAAACTTGTATTCCACTAAAACAACCATAACAACCGTCTTTTGATAAATTTTATTTAAAACTTCTGCGCACCATTTATGAGCTATTTTTGTTCTCAGATGTACCGAAGGGAGACATAACTGCTACAACAAAAAACAACACTATTTCAGTGTGAGGTCCATTTCTTAAATAATATCAAGTTCATTTTTGCGCGATTGCATTACTTTCTCTTCACTACTGCTTCGAGAAAGTTACTTTGAATTATTATTAGTATTTTTTATTTTATTATCGGAAGAATTCTTATTACAAAATTCTTATATGGTTATATGTAACTAAATATCAGCCATCTTTAAGGACAAAACCTGAACTCTAAATTTTTTACTTACCCTTCAAACTTCCATAATAATAATTGAATGATTTATTGATTGATTAGTGATTCCGGACGCGTCAACTGCTAAGGTCATTAGTCCCGTAAGTGTAGGGCATGTTTTTATCGCGGAAGGTAGCGGTGATCTCAATTGATCCGCCGCATGATGTCCGGCATCGACCTTCCTATCGGCTCTTGTTTATTCCTATCCAGGCCTCCCCTACCAATGGGGAACCTTCCAAGCCGAGACAAACTGTAATCTCCAGTCTGGTCTCCCGACATGTGCATGTAAGTATAAATGTAAGTAAGATGTGACGATAGAACAAGGGCGCGCGGTCCGTGGCCCGTTTGTTAGGATACTGCTCCGGCATTCGCCTAGCGTTGATCGGGAAAACCACGGAAAAATACCCATCAGACCAGCCGGCCGCTAGCATTCTCCTCCAGGCATCGGCTGAATGCGACAGAGCGATGTACATAGGTAGTGACCAAAATCTTATTATCGTCGGGACTCGAACTCTAGAACCTCCCGGACAGGCGAACTGAAATGACATGAATGGCTGTGACGAGCGCCCAAAGCCGGCCAGTGCGAAGTTGCAATGACTGCCGCCAACACGAACCCAACAGTTGGAGATCGCGCGCTTGTGTCGCGCGAGGGCGCCGGAGGCCGTTGACCGAGGGAGTAGCCGGAAGAGCGGGCGGGCGGGGCGGGGCGGTGCGGGGGCGGGGAGTGGCGGGAGCGACCGGGACCCGCCCAGCACGCCCCATCTCGTTAACTGGGCGGCGGGGGTGGCCGCGGTGCCACAAACGTCCGCGCCATTACGATTGGGATACGGCGTGCCCCAGGGGTCTCCACGAGGTCTTGTTTCCATCGCTTGATATATGCTGCATCGAGAGGCGAATTCGATATCTGCGCGAAAAATGATCATTTAATAATGTCAATTACCACATCGCGGGCAGTAAATTCAAACTCATTAGTTTGAATGCTATATGGGTGGTTGTTTTGACAATATATGAAATCTAAGAAAGTAAGAAATAATATGATGGATCCGAATTAGAAATAGTTTATTCAAAATTATTTGACTGATACATTGAATTCCGTCAAAACTTTCTTCTTTTCAGTCTCCTGTTCTTTCCTCAGTCCCTCCTCAGTCCTAGTCTCAAGTTCTCCTCTTCAGTCTCCAGCAATGTCATTATTTTCATTGAGCCATCCAAATGCAGCTGTAGTTCCTCTAAAGCATGTGCACACTATTCAAATAAAAAACAACTATGTATGATATTCTTTCGTGGTTAAATCTGTAGATCACTACATACGTAATTTTGTTTTAACTTATGAGTAAGAGCTTTTTCCTACTATGAATTGCAATACGCTAGTCATAATTACAACAATAAGATTTGAAGCAGCGGCAAAAACATTTGTATCAGTTTAAATGATTACGTACCATAAATGGGCTAGAAGAACTAGAAATCGAAAGTGTTAGGGGCAACAATTTTTGTTTGTGCTGATCTCTTAAATTATCGCAGGCTTTCCAGCTATTGTTTTATTCGGTTCCTCGTGTTACATGTATGATCCAAACGACGAAATAAACAAACTTCATCACTTGCTCTTAAGACAGGTTATTTCGCTGACCGGGGGTTCCTAAGGTTCGAGTCCTGGCGGTGGCAGGATTTTCGACACTAACTTGAGAGCTAGGTTGCAATCAGCCGCTGTGTGGCGGAGAATTCTAGCCACCGGCTACTCTGCTCGGTAGTTTTTCATGTTTTTTCCGATCAATTTCAGGTCAAGGCCGGAACAGTACCCTAAAAAACGGACCCGTGCAATTTTTCGTCCTCTTCCTTGTCCGATTCTCATCCCTTACTTACGCGCACTTACACTTACTTGCACTACACTCTCAAAAGTGTCGGGTGACCAGTCGGGAGTTTAGAGCTGATCCTGGTTTGGGCAGGCGAGAGGTTTGATACTGGGCTGGCTAGAGAGATATCTGATTGGTCAAAATTCCCGCAAGCTGACATAGGTAGCCCCCAGATCTCAACAGCCACTGCGGAAAGATGGCCACTTCCTCGCCCGATGAAAACATGTACTACACTTACGAGAATAATGGCCATAGCATTTGACGCGTCTGAAAACACCAACCAATCAAACAATCAATACGGGCTATTTTAAATACTTGATTTCACGATGCCCATCGGCCTTAATGTGGAGCGACTATTTTTCCTGTTGTAGTTGACATTATTTTCTGAAGATAGTAGAGGTAATAGTTACATTTAATGTGCGAGGGAAAGTGTATATATATATATATATATATATATATATATATATATATAT
>BLKR01007948.1:0-28724 GCA_011170035.1 Teleogryllus occipitalis
GTTGAGTAAGGTATCTCTACTCCGTGAAATCGTTGTTTAAGGTACGAACATAACCAATCTAGTGCAATACCACGGATTCCATACGAAGGTAATGTTGAAAGTAAAATGTTATGATAAGTGACGTCAAAAGCTTTTGAAAGATCTAAAAATATTCCAATAGGTGTTTCGTTTTAGCCCAGGATGAGGCGACATCTTTAAGACAAGAAAATATGGCTGTTTCGGTAGATTTTGATTTTCAAACTCCATGTACGCAATGTAAAAACACGTCCTGTTCACTGAGATAGGTTTCCATTCGTACGTGAAAATGTCTAATTGCTTTGAAAAAACTGACGAAAGAGAAACTGGCCGATAATCATGAATTTCATTTTTGTTGTCTTTTTTGAAGAGCGGGTTAATCTTAGCAGTTTTGAAAATATCTGGAAACGTTCCGGTGCATAAGGATGCATTAAATATGTCAGTTAACGGGTGTATAATAGCATACGCGCAGGTCTTTAACAAAAAATCCGGGAATTCATCTAAACCGGACGAATATTTATTTTTTAGTTTACCGATTATTTTGAGAATTTCATAGGAAGAAGTTTCGGAAACGAACATCGTGTCTAAAAGTTTGGGTGAACTGTCTGTTTTTTAATTTTGTGGCTGAAAACTCATAGTGACAGCAGCAGCAAATTCTCGAAAAATATCGGTTTAAGAGATTAGCCACTGTTGCCGGATCGTTCAGATCTCTACCGTTTACTTATAAAATAACATTCTCTACAAGGTTTCTAGTTGATGTAGTCGTATTTTTTACTATATTCCACATTGCTCTTGTTTTGTTATTTCAGTTAAAAGTATCCTGATCGTGCTTAATAATTTTAGAATGCCTCATGACTTTTGTTAACAATGATTTGTATTTTTTTAAGTAGAGATGGAAATCTTAGAAATGAAAAAAAAAAGAATTCGTTTGTTTTTACTTGATGTTCTAATCTCATTCATATTCTTCTTCTGCACTTCAAGGGTTAAGTTCAAGAACCACACTATGTATTGTATGTGAATTTGTTGTAATGAGCTGTTGATACTGTCACCTAATGAATATGATTTCTACGTCGAGTGTTATAGTAATAGACATCGGCATTTTCTGAAAATATATTCCCGCCCTTAAGAAAGTCATTTTTGACAAAAACCACTGATTCGTAAATAAACAGACAAGGTAATGGTAAAATTCCTAGATTAATTTAGAGAGGCTTACAAGAATCACGTGGGTGGGATTTGGTTATTATTCGTACAATTCGTTTTTGTAATCTAAAAGTCTGGGAGCTATAAGATGTATTTCCCCAGAATATTATGCCACGTTTAAAATAATGCCATGCCAGTTTAAAATAACTGTGCAGATCAGCCATAAAATGTAGTTAATGCTATTATTGTTTCCATATTATTATTATTATTATTATTATTATTATTATTATTATTATTATTATTATTATTATTACTACTACTACTACTATTATTATTACTATTATTATTATTATTATTATTATTTTGTCTTTAAATAAATTAAAGTTACATTGTTAAGTAATTTAAAGTTCAAATTCCTATTTCTGATATGTAAATTGTTGTATTTATCTACCAGCACAAATAATATCTATCTATCTATCTGTCACCGCTTTACCCTATTCTCGCAGACGTTCTACAAGGCTCGGTTCTTTTACCAGTACTGTTCTCAATTTTTACAGAAGAATATCAAACTCCACACGAAGCAAGTATAGCTCTTTATGCTGACGATACTGCTATCTTCACTTCACATACCGACATCAACTTAGGCTATGATTACATACAATCCTACATTTACAGTTATACGAAATGGACCAAAAAATGGAGAATTAAAATCAACCCATCAAAATCACAATCCAAAATATTCACTCTTAGACGTCCTCCCTTCCCTACACCCTTCAAATAAAGAACACCGATGTACCCTGCCTTTCTCATTCTTCGCCAGACAAAGACCTAGGTATCTTACTGGATAAACGGTTAACTTGGAAACCGCACATTCAATCAACAGCCCATAAGACACGAGAAAAAGTTTTAAAACTCTACCCGTTTATCAGTAGAAACTCCACCCTTAGTATAGAAACTGGGCTACTCATCTAGAAAATGATAATAACACCCACAATGACGTATGCTTCCCCAATATGGCGCAACACAGCACCAACCAACATATCCACTTTGCAGAAAGTTCAAAACAAATATCTAAGACAAACCTTGAAAGCCCCCTGGTACATTTCTAACTCACCAATCCACCGAGAACTTCAAATACCTCTCCTCTCAGAATTAATCTCAAATACCTATCCTCTCAGAAATTAATCTCACAAACATCTCAAAAATATGACTCTCCCTCCCAGCATGTCCCAACACTCCAATATTCAATCTCGGTCAAAACGCTCATTATCCTTCACGCATTAGATCCAGATTTCCCAAGGACCTCTTTCGCCCTCCCTAATTCATAAACATCATTCGCTACAATTTCCCACAAAAAATACCCCTCCACTTCTAAACAATAAATGCAAACTTCCCTTAGTCAATTTATACAAATATGAAATTTTAAAGAGTGAAGGGTTATACCGAGACCCAGACTTATGCTTATTAAGAAAAACTGAAATATTATAGCGCGAAGCAACTGAAAATTGAAGAGCGTCGAGCCATTACTTGAACTCAGACTAACAAACACCTCTTTTCAGGGGAGAGAAGATCATTCAGAAGATCATCAAAAAATTTACATGGGTGGCAACGGTAAAACCCTAATTGATTACGTGATTGCTAACAAAAGAATAGTTGGTCAAATTGTAGATACAATAGTGAAGAGAGGAAGCGGTATATGATCTGACCATTACCTGGTAGTTTCGCTCATATGGCTATGAGCTAGATGGAAGAAAATGAAAAAGAAACAACCAAGAAGGAATGAAGAGGTTTTTGAAGTGTTATTTAAAAAAAATGAAAGTGTAAAACAGTTGTATCAAATCAGAATTAACATTCAACTTCATAATATTGCCACTAGTTATGTTGAAATAGAAAGGTACAACACAAAAACTATCTTGAGACAGGAACCAATGGAAGCAGTACGGTTAAAAAACAGATTTAGAAAAAAAGAAAGGTCTTCGGATATGGTCTGAAGAAATTCAGAAAGCAGTCGACTTCAAACAAACAAACAAAAATACAGAACGCAATTCGGAACTACAACATCAAGAAACCTAGAAGAAAACAAGAGGGCCAGAAATGCAGAAAAATCCATTATAAGAGCTGCGCATCAAGAGTTATGGTATATGTTTATAGGAAACAATGAACTTGACGTACATGGTCGTCAGTCTCTGGCATGTATTGTAATTAAGACCTTAACCAGTTTTTATCCGAGTTTATTTTTTTGCATTATATTTTAGCACATAAATGATGTCATACGTGATATATACTTATGTTCTAAATGAAAATTATCATTTTTTCTGTTACCATTTCAAAATATAGACTGCTCCAAAATTGGAACACCGGGCACGAACGGGTCCAGAGTTTTTCAACGAGTAAGACCATATCTATATTTTTTCTTTGTTTAAACATAAAAAATACTATACTTTTGTTATTTTCTGTATCCAAATAAAAGCTAAATAATTAATATGGAGTATGTCACAGTTTTCATGCAATTTTGCGTTACATTTTTGACACTGATTGGCTCTGTTCTATTTACACATCTTCCTTGCTTTGTGGCTGTTGAAATCCAATGTCGAATTTAAATAACACGACTTTTTTGCTTTTTTGAATTCATGGTGCCACCAGTGAAACGTCGGCTCAATAAACACTATCCTCTCGGTATACAAACGAGAACTAAATTCAGCTCTCTGCGCTATCGGGAAATTCGATCCCTCCGTTGAAGTTCTAGTAATACAACGAAGCCTCCACGTGCGTTTCGCGACAAGGAGTCAACGACAAATCCACTGTCGCTTGTTCCAATAATGGAACACCGGACAAATATGGGTTAAACAGAGAGGAAAAAGACAACATCCATATTTCCGCAATAGACGAAAGGGTTTGGATAGAACATTACAAAAAGCTGTGGAATGAAGAAAATATGCAAGAAACTAGTAACAAATAAGTACCAACAGAAACAGTTGGTACAGAAGAGAGAAGTTACAGAAGTTACAGAGTTACAGAAGAGAGTTGTATGCCGGTGTACCAGTGGACTTTGAGGATGTCCAAATGGATCCTGCAGCTGAAACCAATGAAGATTTGGAGTATGCTATCACTTCAATAAGAAGAAATGGAGTTGCTATAAAGGGTAATGTTTCTAGAATTTTGTTTCCAGAATTCTTTGCTCTTAAAGTGTGTTAATTTTCCTTGAAGTATGTAGTAAAGTCTTATGTATTTCAGTTTCATAATAATTATTAATAATAACAAACAAAAAGATGCAGTCATCCTCTCATCAAATTCTGCCAAGATAGGGTTTAACAAATATGCTAGATGTAGCGCATAATTATTGGAAAATAATTGGAAATAGCATCACTGAGCAAAGTGACTTAGGGCATAGCACATGGCTTTACATTCAGGAGGCCTGGGTTCAATCCCCATGCTGGCCGTCCCGACCGGGGTTTTCATGTTCATCCATGTGAATGCTGGGACGGTTCTACTGAAAGACTACAACCACAAAAATGGTGGTGCGAGCTGAATTCATTCTACTATGTGAAGTCATGAAGGTTAAGTAAATTCGAGACCTCACGAGTTCCTAGTTGGGTTACCAGTAGGAACCCTGGGATCTAACGGCACCGAGGCCAATTGCCCTTTACGGGACATAAATGGCTAAATCCAAATACAAACAGATAGCCTGAATTTAGAATAGTTGCAAAAAGCCCTAAAAAAACATGAAAAATCGGAAAGAACTGGGATTGTACATCAAAAACACAACTTTTGAAATATGGTGGAATTATATTCTATTTACAGCTTTTACATTTTTATAACATATGTTGGAAGAAACATGAAGTTTCTCAAGAATGGCAACAATAATAATAATTATAATAATAATTATTATTATTATTAACCTATAAGATCCCATAAAGGGCACAGGCCTCCTGCATTAGCAGGGTTACAGTAGGTTGATATTCACTTAAAATCACTAAAGTAAATTACCAAGAGAATATATAAGCGAAATAAAATAGTAACTATAAGAAACTGTACAATAAAACAAACTATAAGACAACAAATATTAAGCAAAACAAAATAGAAGCTATAAGAAACACTAGTTGCACTCGGGATCTAATATCATAAAATACATTAAACTTATTCTGTTCATTAGTAGCTTTAAACCGATATATGAGCAATGGAAAATAGTAATCATAAGAAATACTAGTTACACTGGGGATCATCTTCTTTTTGCTGTTCGTATCCCAGTTGTCTCCATGTTGTTCTTTCTTGGGCCAGTCTCGTCCAGGTGGGACAGCTTTGTTTAGGAGCTGCTTTGCTTTGCTCATCTGCCCATCTCCTCTGCCTCCCTTGGTTCTTCCAGCCATACCGAGGGTCCCACGTTGTTGTAGTATATGCCCATCGTCGTTGGTTTGTCTTATGATATGTCGTCCCCAATGCTATTTGCTAATTTTGGCTTGCTGTACTGCATCCTTGATTTTGGTCTTTTTTCTAATTTCCGTAGACGGTATTTTGTCTAAGACCGAAATATTTAATATTTTTCGTTCAATTTACCTCTGGCATCGTTGTATCAATTTTTTTGCGTTAATGTTAAGGACCATGTTTGTGATCTATAAAGTAATATAGGCAAAATGTACGAGTCCATTACTATCTTTTTCATTTTGAAGTTTATCTTTTTATTTAGTAAAATGAAGGAGAGGCTCCAGAATTTTCTCCATGCTAATTTAACTCTTCTTCTGATTTCCTTATCTCCTCTATTTGTAAATGATATTAGCTGGCCCATATAAACATATTCTTGGACGTATTCTATGTTACTGTCGTTCACCATTATTGATTTGGGTTCCCTCTTACTCATTACTTTAGTTTTAGATAAGTTCATTTGTCAACCAACCTAGTACTTCACGCGTTTACATCGTATAGAATTTCTTTTAGAATTTTAGGCGAGGTAGAAAATAGAGCAATGTCGTCGGCAAAACTGAGATTTGTAAAATAAACAAATGTTAAGTACAATTTCATATTAAATTCTTATGATTTTTCGATGATCTGATTGTTTGCAGGTGGTCTGTAGTAGTGAAGCCTGTTCGAAAACCTGCCTGTTCCGGTGGCTGCTGTTCGTTCAGTATTTTGGTCATTCTACTTGTAAGGGTTTTAGAGAACAGTTTATATATGTTGGACATAAGACTAATTGGCCTATAGTTTTTTTTTTTAATTTGTTGCGTCTACTTTGACGCAACGCGTCTCCAAGCCCCTTGGGGGGCGTTGAGTGTTTTGCGCTTCTCGGAGTAATCCTCCCACAGCGCTTTTTTTTAGTAATCCTCCGTTAATATTGTCTGTCGCATCTCGTCGCAATCGGTTGTCAATCGGCCAGGTAGCATCTCCGCGTACGCGCCTCCCACCGCGCTATCCTGCGTCACTACCCAGCGGCCAGAATTAGGAAGGAATAAGGATAGGGATATGGTTTAGAACACTTCACAGGGGTTGGACTAGCCCTTGTGAAGCAGCCAAACTCGTTTTGTTGGAACAAATTTCACATGAGATTCGACGGGAATCGAACCCGCATCTCAGTGGTGAAAAGCAAGCGACTTTGCAATGAGCCACGAGTTCAGCTAGTTAGTGAGATTTTTTCTATTACCTTTTTGTGAATGAGTATTATGGTACTTGTGAGCCATTGTTCCGATGTCAATATATGGTTCAAAAGTTTAACAATTCCTTTAAGTAATACATCTACACCTTCTTTAAGGAGTTTGACAAGAATGCCACCTTCTCCTAACGTTTTTCCAGTTTTCATTTCCGAAATTGCCCATCGTACTACAGATATGATGAATGGTGGAATTTCAGTTTCATCTTTTTCAATGTCATCACATCGTTTTTGTGGGTGTATGATTTGTGCTAGGATTCTGAAGTATTGGGTAGCTATTTTATTTATGTTTTTCCTTGAGGATACCTTCTTCTCGTCAGTATTTTTTAAAGATAGCATCCAGTGTTTCCCTATTAAAGTTTTTCTTTTAGTAGTTTACGAGATTTGCTATTTTCCATAAGTCTGTGTGTTAAGTCTGTCAGATGGTTTCTTCGATCTCTGTGGATTGATCTTGTAACTTTCTTGTTTAGTTCCTTGTACTCATTAACGTGCTCTGGAGTATGCCTATTGGATCGTAGCAGTTCTCTTTGGTTTATAATTTGTAAAGTATGTCTGCGTAATCTGCATTTTTCATTAGATCTTGAGCAGTCCGTAACTGCGTTTTTTCCCCGCTGACGGAATACATTGTTCAAGATTGTTGTATTTCTCCTGAGTACTTTTTTGAGTATACATTGATTCTTTCTTTTCCTTCTTGATTCTGGTTTCTATTTCGGCTTTGAGAACATTTTGATTTATGCTTTTGTTGAAATCTTGTGTTGGTATTTTCTTCCAGCGGTGGTATTTATTCCTATCTTTGTGTATTCTAATATCACATTTTATAAGTCTGTTATTAGATTCAAACTTCAACCTTTTTCAATATTTATAATACTTTCTAGATCATCTGTTAGTATATAGTCAATTTCGTTTTTGTGTTAGCCATCTGGTGAAAGCCAAGCATATCACTTGTATATTCATTTTGTAAAAGGTATTTCCTATCTTTAGTTTGTGTTCTTCTGCAAACTCGATTAGTCGTTCTCCGGTTTCACTACGTATTCCTAAGCCAAATGGGCACAAGCTACATCTTCTGTGTTGTTCATTTTCTTTCCTTCCTTGGAATTAAAGTCGCCAATTACAAAATTCCTTTGGGATCTAAATTGGTTAAGTGTGCTATCTAGTAGATCATAGAAATCTTCCAGTTCTTCTTCTGTACAGTTCGTGGTTGGTGCATAAGCTTCAATTATTGAAATTTTCTTCTTCCCTAGGTTTAATGTAAGAACACATATTCTCTCTGAAATGCCGACAATATCTTCAATTGATTTTTTAAATTTCTTGTGAACAATGAAGCCTACACCTTTCTGATCTTTCGTCTTAACTATATATGAGAATAAGTTGCCGGTTTTCTTCTCTATTATGGCCTCTCCCGTTTTCCATAGTTCACATAGGCCGATAATATCATAATGTATGTTCTCTAGTGCATGTTCTATTTATATTTTCCTTTAATTTGGTTAACGTTTGAAAGGAGAGCTCTGACGTTGAAGGTCGATATATTAAGTGTGCATTCTTTTTTCTTTTCTATTTTCGTGTAGGAATTTGCTGTCTTTCTCGGCTGCTGGTAGTTCATGTTTTGGGGGGAGAGGTATTTAGTTTTTTGCTTCACTTGCTTTGGATTGTTCATGCAGTGAGATCCACTCCCCATTGATCTGAAGTTTTTGGAAGCCAATTTTCACTATGTTGCCTTTTTGACGTTCTTCTCTGGCTTTGGCACGAAGTTTTGTTTGTATTTGCCTTTCTTCTTTGTCCATATCGTCTTCTATAAAACAATCGTGTCCCTTTAATTTATAATTGTTCTTCATTACATATATTTTTTCTTTTATTTTTTTCATTCAGATTCTAATCATTCCTCGTCCTTTCCCATCTTGGCCGATGTAAGTGGGTGGATTGTAACCTATGTTTATATTCATGTTGTCAATTATGTCTTTATTGAGTTTGAGATGTCAGATTTTTTCTCTTCTATATCCTCACATTTAATTATGTATTTTTCTTCAGTCATTTCTGTTTCTTCTCGCTTCCTTGTCTTCTAGGATTTGAAGTTTTGAATAAATATCTTTGCAAGTCGTGTCGAATCTTTTTTCTATTCCTTCGATATATTTTTGAGAAATTTCCTGGAGTTGGTTGTAATTCATTTCTGGTTTTTCTATCAACTCTTGAATTCGTGTGTTTTGCTGTTTGCACTCGTCCAAAAATTGATAATTTCTCTTTTTCTTTATTTCTTCGGCCTTTTGGAATCCTTTAATTTCTGTGATTTCTTTGGTTACTTCTCTATTTTTTTTACTCTTCGACTTCTCTGTTTCATGATATATCTCGCTTTTTAAGATATTTTCTCAACGATGTGTATTCATTGTTTGTTTCTTTTTTTAATTCGTTGGTTGAATCATGTGGTTCCGTAAGCGTTTCTAGAATAGTGTCTGAGGTATCTGCGTTTTTCTTATTTGGATTTTGGGGGAGGGGGGCGTGATCTTCCACTATCTTTCTCCATTTTCCTCACTTTTGAATTTCGCTCACATCAGTCTAGTTTTTAACACTTTCAACAGAGGTTTCTGATTTGTATAGATGTCACTAGTTCTCTTAGTTCTCTTCTTGGTCACTAGATGTCTTTGTTCTATATTGTGGTTGTCTCCTTAGTCCCTAGTCGTTGTTCTATATAGTAGTTCTTGTTTCCTGGCGCCAAAAACTTGTTCACGACGAATAGTGTCTGATGTGTTTGCACTTTTGTTGCATCTAAATTCTTATTTTTATACCGGATTGTCTTGTTTACCCTCACTGCGCTTACACAACGACTTGTTAACGGTCAATAATATCTGATGACACTCGTACAATTGCACGCGTCTTGTTTAACCTCGCTTATGGCTGCTGGTCTTGTTTAACCTCACTGAGAATGCTCAACGACTTGTTCGGGACGAACAATAACTGATACACTCGGTATTTTTCATCCTATATTTTTCCCTTCTTGTATATAACTAGCACATATTTACCTCTCACTGAGTGCAGTCATCTATCTGTACGTCCTGTTTGTTGTTACTGTTATATTTATATTTAAACACTACAGAATAACTGCCTCATTCCTTGTCGCCATCTTCATACCAACCACAAGCAAAAATATTATCACTCTTTAAAAATGGAAATCGCTCTGAAACCAATAATTACGGAAGAATAAGCCTGTTAGATTCTATGTATAAACTGTATGCTGGAATATTAAACAATCGTTTGAAAGCCATAGCAGACTCACTTATATCTGAAGAGCAAGTTGGTTTTATAAAAAAACGAACTTGTACAGATGCACTACTCACAATCAAAAGAATAATTAAAGAAAGAAGGGAGTTTAACTGCGAAACACATATGGCATTCATAGATCTAGAGAAGGCTTTTGATAATATGAACAGAATATTGCTTTGGAGAATTCTTTAAGAAAAGTGGAATACCCAGATCACCTAATAGGAGCTATTAAATGACTGGAACCACAGTGTGCTTAGATATAAACGGTAAATTAACGAAGTAGATTCCCACAAATAAATGAGTGAGACAAAGTTGCAGCCTCTCGCCAATAATTTTTAATATTTATTAAAATATTATTGGACATATTCAGAACATGGAAAGTACAGGTAGGTAAAGGAATTCATCTAGGAAAAAATGTTTATTTTAACTCCTTATGCTATGCTGACGACCACGTTATCTTGTGACAAAATGAAGACAAGCTACAACACGCGGTGCATATTTTAAATAATATTGCGAAAATATACAGTTTTAAAATTTCGACCAACCAAACAAAAACAGTGGCTTTTAAAATCAATTTCCCAGTTAGGATCAAAATTGTACTTGACAATAAAATTTGTGAACAAGTGAAGCATTTTAAGTACTCAGGTTGCTATGTTACTTATGAAAAAGATATGGAATTAAATAAGTTTAGAAATATATATGGAAACATACACAGGAATTTAAAAAATAAAACAACTATAAAGTTTTTTATACTATTGCTGTTCCAGTACTATAGTATGGAAGTGAATCGAAAGTAATCTTGGAAAGAGGTAAAAGTAGAATTCAGGCGGCGGAAATAAAATTTTTAAGAAGTACTCTAGGATACACTTTCCTAGATAAAAAGAGAAATGTGGTTATAAGAGAAGAGTTAAATGTCACACCTGTGTTAGATAAAATACATACTAAGAAGAAGACGAAATGGTGCGAACATTTGGAAAGGATGCCGAATGAGAGATTGCCGGCATTATCTCTTCAATACATTCCGCAAGGAAGAAATATAGGCAGGCCAAAGAAAAAATGGACACCGGAACAGGTTGAAGCCTAATACTTGTTGGTAAAAGGAGAAGAAGATTTTGATATTTTTGAAGGCTTCTTCTTTATTAACTTCCTTTTCGTTTGAATACGTCGTTTACCGTCGCGTTATTTGTCGCACGAGTAAGTGGTGTGTAATGCCTTCACGAGTAAGTGGCAACATCATTCTCCCACTCTCCCAGCTGTCTAGTAGACAGAAGAATTATTCGTAGTATAATCTTCAGGGACAGATCACTTTTATGACATTACCAGTATCAGCATCATGAATTGCTCTTTCTTCTACATTAGTCGCTCTTTCTGGTAAATTTTTCAAACGTTCACCCCCTCTACGAGAGATTTCAGATATTTTACTTTCTGAGAGTGATCTGTTAGAGACAGTCCAAGACCGCTTCATATCTACATCAAAAGTTCAAACTTCCGTCCATCAGCTCCATCTACAATTTACAAGCACATTTCATGATGCTACCATTTGTACAAAAGGACGCTCAGTAAGTGTTCAACTTACACTAATGGATGAAAACAAACCAGTTATTTTATGGATTTCTGAATCGGTGCACTAGTACCCTGCTTCACATTGTTATTCTGTGTTGGCGGAACAACTACACCATGCTTAATTGTGAATGTGCGCAGTGCGAGCGCGATGACAAGGCACCAAGGACAGTTAAGCACGGCCCTTCAAGTCTTCGCACTGACTTGGAGACGTGTCAGCGCAACGCATACTAAAGTGTTGGACAAAATTTCCAACTTCATTATTAGTTTTTCCTTTTCAGGTGTCACAATAATGTTCCCTGTATGAGCGTAAGTTTTGTTTTTCTTTTTTAGGCGTAGTTTTCTCTTTTTTCTACAATTTTGTACAAAGTCAACTTTATTAAATGTATATAATCAAAGTGTTTGCCTATTCGAATATCATGCATCTCATCCAGATCCTGTTTTTGTTAGGTCCAGCCCTCATCTAGGTTCCGTAGGGCTATGTGTAATAATAAGATGCATTAAGGAGTGCACTATCGTTTCCTACAACGCACGGTTAGAGGTTTTATCAGTCACTCCCCTAAATCTATAAATACAAAATAACGTACACAACATATTCATTTCACTTTGCCACGGCACGGACTGTACTGAGACGTCCATGGGGCTGGTGTTGCGACGGAGCGTGGTTCAGCGCTGATTCTTCCTGCAACAAGCGGCGCTCTTCTGCACGCCAGTTGCTCTCGCGCATCACGGAGCATGATGTGCGGGGGCAGCGTGCGGAAGGGGAAGGCAACGTGCTTGTGCCCTTTCGTCTGCGAAAGTCACCATGAAGGCCGCTGTGCCGGTCTGGCGCAAGATGCACGAGGCGACCGGTGCGAGCGCCGTCATGGCCTACTTCGTCAGCTCCGTCGGATACTGGTTTCGTTCATCTATACCTCATTTTATTTCACGTGGCATCTCAACGTCACTCGCGAAAGGAGAGGGAAGGCAGACTCCAATGGAAAGCTGCAACGTCACTATAGTTCCGACTTTTACGGCTCCCTATGGGAGTCAGCCGTCCCTCTTCCTCTTTCGCGCGTGACCTTGAGACGCCACGTTAAGAAGAGAAGTATAGAGCTCTCAAATCGTCGGCGGTCTCGGGAGTGCGTTTAGGCCGCAGGGTATGAATGTACGGGCGCGCCGCTCCATTCTCCCCGACCTGGATGGCCGCAAATACCTCGCTTGCGTGCGGCATGCGTAAACGGCGCTGGAGAACGGAAACGCGGTTTCTGAAGAAAGGCTTTCTTTCCAGCGTTCGCAGTTTCCCGCACCCAAGTCGCCCCTTCGTTATGTTCAAAGCATCCACTTCTTCCAGGTGTCTGGATGTCGTCGCTTCACACATAGCATCTCTCTAGGGTTCTTTCCTCGGTCTTTCTCTTTTTCTTGTAGCTGTCCAGTCTCAATATTTTTTCAGCGGCCATCGCATATCATCCATTCATCTAGGCGTCCATACCACAAGTCTCTGGTATTTTATTCTATCAATTATGTCTGCTAATATTCAGTTTGTTCTATTTCATTTGGAATGTTCTGACTTGGGAGTTCCTGCAATTTCTCCGAAGGATGTCAATTTCTAAAACGTGTAATTTGTTTTGTCTTTTATTTACTTACCATGACTTGCTACCTTATAGGCAGTTCCATCACAAATCCTTCATTTTGATACTATATCTTATTCCTTTCGTCCACCGTATTCTATTTAGTTCCATGAGAGCCCTTCGACCTTCATGTATTCAATTTTCAACCTGTCTCGTGGTTGGCATTTGTGCTGAAAAGAGCCCCAAGGCATTTAAAATCATGGTATGCTTTTTTTTAAGTTTATTTCAAAATCGAAACTTCTCACGTCTGACGATGTGGGTAAATTGTCTTGTCAACATTGACCTCCAGCCCCCACAGCTCGTACTACTTTCAATTTCATCATATAGCTGACATATTACTTGTCCGCAACAGTGGTAACTTGATTGGAAAAGTTTAATGAATTTATTTCATCAGTAAGATTCATTAATTTTTACTCCCACATATTTACATTTTCACAAATATTTCTGAGGGTAACATCAACTTATATATTGAACAGGTTTGGCGACAACCCCGTAACAGCACTATCGTGGTCTTGAAGTCGGCTGGTGTGGTTTCCAATTTCTAAGGCTGATGTATCATTGAACATTTCGTAATTGATAAGTAATTTGCAATTACTCTTATCCTTTCATTACCAACACATTTTGAAACTCTGAAGGAAGTTTCTGGTTTTGAATTTGCTAGCCAGATATCAGGCTTGCGTCTGCCAGCAAAAATCGCTGTCAAGTTGCATGTCAAAATGTTTCGCTTCGCTCTGCCCCGGGAGACGCGCTCCGGACCAGTTCCGTTTCATTGCGGTCTGACCTCTTATAAGTTAAGTTGACGGCTATGCATTTCTCAAGTTTAAGAGCAAGTTGTTTCCGAATCAGTCTATACGTAAGATTTGTGCCCTAGTAAACGTCCCCCTCCTGCATACGGCTGGTCGGAGTATCTTTATACTTGGAGTTTTCTACGAGGCAGCCGAGTCGCTCTATCTGCAGCACTGCTTGATACGGTCGCGATCATGCGACCTATTGCGGCAGGCCCGAGAAAGACGCAAAAAGTCTATATGGTGCCATATTCCATCTTGAAGATAACACACTCGGCTACCACTTTAGAAAAACCCAAGTACAAGCGAGGGGTCCGCCTGCGATCGGTCGTCGGGGAGCGAGAACCACGGGCCAAGGCCATCAGGCATCACAGTTATGTTTATACACCTCGGGGGGACGTAGACCTTGGTCAACATTCAGATTTCGGTGGTTTCATTATTTCCACAGCCTCCTTTGCCCTCTTCTGAACTCGCTTCACCTGCTACGATTGGCATTACTAGCTGGCACGTCCAAATAATGCAGGAGGCTGTTCTCCACAGCGCGTAGGGACGTGTTCTACACCGTATACAATGTCGGTTTGGTGGAAAAATCTACACCACCGCTATAGCGATAAATGCTCGGAGCATCTTGCTGGGAAGAAGATAAGGGAAAATATTAGTGCTACAACAGCGCATACTTTCTCCCATTATTTCTTTGGCAAATTTCCATAATTCAGGAAATTCAATGAAAATGAGACCTGCCCTATTTTTAAGAGTAATTTGCTCTATTGGAGGAAAACTTATGGAGTCGTTGAAATGTTTTAAATTGCCTTCGCCTCAAGCAAATATTACGCAAAAATTCATTTTAAAAAATTGTACATAACCTTAAAGATCTACATTTTTTTAACAATTTCATTAAGGAAGAAATATCAATACTTTGGTTTTGCGTTGTTAATTTTTGAAAATAGTTCACTGAAAATTGGACCTGTTCCGCTTTAGAAGCATAATTTGCTCTATTCCAGAAAATAATTCTTTAAAATTGTCTATATTTCACTTTATAGATCTTTTAAGGACAGATTTCATTAAGAAAAAAATCCCTATTTTTAATATTACAGTTGAATGAAAACGCCGAAAAAAATTCCTTTTGTAATTTTCGAAAATTAAATGTAGAACGAAAACGAGACCTATGCAATTTTTAATCATCCTTTGTTCTAGTCGAAAGAAAAAAATCCGAAAATTTTGGGCTATTTTTGAGAAAATGTTTCGAGGCTTCATGTAAAGAACCTCAAAATGTTTCAAAATCGCAGAGCGAGTTAGGGGAGATCTATTGAGGAATACCAATTTTTCAACAAAATCTTCCGAACATGTGCTAGTGATGACCACGAATGGGCAGACGCTTTCGTCGTACACAAAATTTTTCGGTATCAAGGACCCATAAAACGTGTATACGGCGGTTTTAACCTACTAAGACCTGACGTTTCGTCAGCTGTGACAGTTCTCCCGATTGGAGAAGTCACAGCTGGCCGAACAGCTGACGAAATGTCAAGTTCAACGGTGTGAAAACCGCAGTATATGAACAGGTTTTATCCTCTTTTTTTACATCAGAGCCCCACAACGAGCCATTCCACGTCAAATCGCACAAAAAGACCAAAATTTGACCTCCATATTTTTACTTATTTTCTATATATTATATGCATAAAGTATGTTAAGATGTGTATTTTTATTTTTTCTAATTTTATTATTTTCGGAAACATTACATGTTGATATTTGCTAAAAAATGACACGCATCGTTAACTTTAAAGTAGTATCACATATCTGTATACACTAATTATAGAAACTGTTCAAATTCCACTCTAAACTTTAAACATGTTTTTTAACAGCTGCAAAATATTTATTTTCCTGAATTTTCAATTCAAAAATGTTTTAAAAACTGAATGTTTTTGTAAACTTGAGCTAAAAAAAATTGTAAGCGTTAGTCTGGCTGAGAACTCCAGAAAAAAATCAAGCGGGATCTCGGGAACTTTAAAAATATGAATTTTTTTTACGAACCAGTTGTAGACCGGTGCAACATACGCATTTCTTGCATTACCAGTCGGCAGTTCCTTTGGATTGATTGATTTTTTCGTGTTTCCGGGCGCGTCAACTGCTTCGGTCATTAGTCCCGTTAGTGTGGTGCATGCTTTTTTTCTCGGGAGATGGCGGTGATCTTCCCCGGCTGGATGGCGAGATCCGGCGCCGACCTACCGTCGGCTAGTGGGGCATCCCCCTAACCAGGACTCTCCCACCAACGGGGCACCGCCCCAGCCGGGACAAGCTCTAAGCTCCCGACCGGTCTCCCGGAATGTGGTAGAGTAGTGCATGTTAGTGTGTGTATGTAAGAGGATAGAACAAGGAAGAGGAAGGATAGATCGCGCACGGTCCGTGGCCCGTTTGGTAGGGTACTGCTCCGGCATTCACCTGATGTTGATCGGAGAAACCACGGAAAACTACCGATCAGAGCAGCCGGCCGCTAGAATTCACCTCCAGACAGCGACTGAATTCGACCTAGCTGAAAAGCTAGTGTCCAAAATCCTGCCGCCGTCAGGACTCGAACCTAGGACCTCCCGGTCAGAGGCGCTGCAGTGACATCAGTTGATGCACTGAGCTACCGCTCCCGGTAGTTCCTTTGGATGATGCAGTAATTCCTTCTTGATGTGATGCAACTTTATGATATTCGATTATTCAACTAATTCCAGACAAGTTTTGACTCCCATTTTGAAATATTTATCCCTCACAACTCACTTCAAATATACTTGCTTGCTGTCTGTAGCAAAATAATGTATATTTAAAGTTCCCATAATTGGCTTTAAATTTTGATATTTACACTTCAAATGTTCAGTATGATAACTATCTTAAGAACAAAAAAGTAAAACTCGCACTATTAGAAATACATTTTTCCCCAATCTAAGTTTCTTCGGTGTTGTAATCATGACTTAGCTGTAGATTGACAAGACTAACAGTTTCAATGCCATGGGACGACACAAACAAGACCATTCTCCAGACTCGCAAATCATGGTGGCAAATTTTTTTTTTCATTTAATTTTAGTATGGTGCACTTGGACCATCGAAGTAAATTTTTCGGCATGAAACACAAATTCGCAAATTGATTGACTTCTCAAAATAAAGTTTCACTAGTAAATCGTGGTTTACGCGTCTTACAGGTTTTCTCTTCTTAAAATCTTGATCAGAAATATTAAATGGATTGAAACATGTGTTTCAGTGCACACACAGTTCACAGTTCAAATTCAAGCTCTCTTCATTTTAAAGGATGCGTATTACAATTGAAGTTCAGAAAATGTTACTCATGTCCCTTGACAAGTGGTCTGATGTATTTTACAACTAAGATCAGTGGGGCGTCCCATTCCTAGGATGCACGAGGACCCAGCAGTAAAATTCGTTTCGTTGACCCAAGGAAAAGTAGTAATTAAATTCCTTTCGCTGTCACCCATCCCTTCTGGATGGCAGTGTGAACTTAAGTTACTAATATTTCTTGAATTCCTAATCAAGCACACAGCCATTCTTTTTATTGTTCTACAGTACTTGGATCAAAGACTGACCGAACACAATTCGTAAGTGCAGGGGCAGGGCGCCCTTTTACTTACAATTGATTATTTAGAACTGTACCTATGCAGTGCCCACTTTTTTGCTAGTATTTTATGAAAAATTGAAAAAGAAACTCCTAATCAAGTTCATATGGAAATTTTAACTTTTTTTTTCAAATAATTACAATTTTTTAAATGAAATATACATTTTTGAAAAATTAATTTACAGAGGAATAAAATACACATTTCAACATATTAAATGAAACAAACCACGAATTTTTATATTAAGTACATTTCAAGCAACAATCATTTTGCTAAGTACATGTGAATTTCAAAATTTAATATAGACATAACTACAAAAATATTCAATTTTCAGGCAAATAAAAAACTATGCATCTCTTTCCTTTGATGTCCAGTTTTAAGAAAAAATATTGTACATTTAAAACAAAAAAAAAAAAAAAAATCATGTAAACTCTTGTGCGATGCGACATGTCTCCAATACGAGTATTTCTGACCAGAAATCTCAACATTACAAAACTTTCTTCACTGTGCAAGCCTGTTGTTGGCGAGACAGCTCTTCATATAAAAACTGGCAAGTTCCAGAAAGCCTTCTGAACTACTAGAGCAAATTGCTTATATATTTTTTGTTATGAATACTTTTGTTCTACTGCAAATATATCAGCTAACAATTTCAAAATGTCAAGCCAAATTCGGTTACACACAGAAATTGTTACAAAAAATTATGCATATAATAATGAAAAATATGCCTGTCAATGCCAGATATTAATGGGGAAAAGAATTGCAATTTTGTATCACCTTCTAAGAAAGAATCCCAAGACTCGCAGCAAGTTTTCAAACACCAACATCTTTAAAAAAACAACACATGGATTAAAAAAAACAAACCGAAAAAGATAGAAAATTACAAATTGCACAAAATAATCTTAAAAACTTTGAAGGAAAATATTACAAAATGCTGTTGGCTTCCAGGAATCCCCAAAAAGAATCCTTTTCACTAATGAAAAAATACCCAGAATGGCTAAAATAATATTTGGGAAGAAAGAAGAAAATTTGCAATAGGTAGAAATAATTTTTTCCCCATTTAATTTAGTTCATAGTAGCATATAATATTAATTAATGTAACAATTGAAATATTAATTAACATCATTCAAATATTAACATAAAACATTATGAAATAATAATAATAATAATAATAATAATAATAATAATAATAATAATATGGATGTTGGAGTCAAGTAAGAACAAAAATAGTAATTAGTTTTCTTTTCAATATTTTTTATTTTGTTCTTTTAAAGAACATCTACAATATAAGTGATGTACCATGCTTCTTTCCAAATACAATTTAGAATCATCTCCTCCATCTTCAATTGTAGTCTTATCACATATCCAGCCAGAAATTTCCAATGACGGCCATTGGCTTTCACCAGTCAGTTGCAATTCAATATTTTTGCAGAGGCCTGTCGCTGAGGATGAAATAACTGCACAACTTTCCAGCAGCTACAAAGAAGAATTCATTCCAGTTAACATTTTGGAGTCAATGACAATGCATTAGCAACAATGAACAAATTTATCATACATTGTGCAATAAAAAAATTTGAAAGGAACTAGAGAACACATTATCATAAAAAAATTAGCATCCAAATTAGGCATCAAATTGCAGAAAAACAGACATTTAAATGAAATATTTTTCAGTTGGAAACAGCGAAGTATTGATATAACATGTTCATTAATGTATTATTGATTTTGTTCTTGACTGATGACCTTGAAACTATAAAATTACATTACACAATAATTACTTCAAAATTTGGCTATTTTTGACACCTTACACTCTCATGTATATCATTTACTTTTCATTAACAATTACCCTGTATCAACAAAACTAACCTTAAAACATTACAATTACAAAGTATGAAAAAAGTTTGTTTTTGTAGACAATACAAAACAAAATTCTCCTAACACAGATTAAGATTTTTTTAAAAATTAGCTGTAATAAAAAAGAAAACGAAACAAAATTGCATAAACACATTAAAACATAAGAATAACACATCCATATGTGAATGTGTTATTCTTATGTTTTATGTGGATTGATGATCCATAAGTGCATTCTTATTTTATAAGGCCTGACTAGGAAGCTATTTGCATTTTTAAGCAGGATTCAATTAGGACTTAAAATGCAATTTTTAATTAATGACAAGCACCATTCCTATGAAAAGACAAAGAAGATACGCTAATCTTATTTTAATATATTATCATATTAAATGATTAATGTAAAAGTAAGTACACATAAGGAACAGATTTTTTTTACGCATTTAGTTTTACTATAATTACATACACAAACTCAAATTCCTTTTGAAAGAATTCTAGTAATAAAATATCTCTATCTCCAAAATATTTATAAACAAAAAGGGGAAGGGGAAGCTGACCATAAGCACTTTTGACAAAAATGTTCAACCTCTTGCTAACACAACTTAGTGTAATTTATCACAATATCAAGTATTATATCTGTTCTTATTTATTGCCTCTGGATTGGATAATTTAGCTGCAAGTTAAGCAGTATATTGTGTAAACTTGATAAAATTATGTGTATTATATATATAATATAATATATATAATACACATATATATATATATATATATATATATATATATAAATATAAGAAGAGATGAATATTCTATCGTAAAATATTTAGCACAAAATAAAAAATACAGATTACTGATAAAAAGAGAATAGTTTGATGCAACAATCTTTATGTAGGGATGATACAGAACACTTCACAAATAAGAAAAATATTTTGAGATTTCTGAAATAATTGTTAGGGTTTCTTGACCAAACATACAAAAATTTTTATTTTTCATTGAAGTAATCATTGTCAATCTCCTTCTTTTCCTGTTGAAATGAAATATTTGAGATCTTTTCATTAAATACAAATTCATTTCATCACCACCATTAGTAAATCCAAAGAATTAATTAGTTTAAGATATAAATAATGTGTAGCGATGAATAACAGGACTTAAATTTATGAATTGGGAGGACTGGTGGCCCAAAAAAGCAAAAACTCTGCTGAAACAAACCCACACAAAATGGTTTTCCAAACTAGACACCACACTGCTAAAGAACAACAAACAAAATACTTTCCTATAACACTAATAAATTAAATATTTTAACAAGAACCACTTTTCACGAATTCTGCAATAACACAGTATAGGGTATATACAGTACAACAGTTCTTTTCATATCAAGAACATAAAAGAAGTTGCTGTTCCATAACATAACACGTGAATTACAAATATTTAAGTGTTGGCAGACTCACACTTGGAGATTTACCGTCACATGACATTAGCTGAATCATAAGTAGTAACGCACTGTGTATGAGAATTCAGTAGGTACGTGATATGAGAATAGGCAAACATTAGCATTTTTCAGTCAAAATCCAAACTGTTTCATGTTCTTGTACTTTCCAATGTTCCTGGTATCTAATGTTTATAATAGATGCTTTATATGGCCAGAGGCAGCATAATTTTCTTTCAATTTTTGCAAACAACAGAAATAAATAATACAGATGAAAATCACCATCGCTAACAACTTTCAATATTAAAAAAAAATGAATTTAATTCCTAAGGTCTTTCTTTAAAATTAGAAGCCCCTTAATATTAACAGGAATGAAACACGTTTGTTTAGTACAATAGCAATTATAGCACCCCCCACAATTAATGTGAATTCAATGTTTCTAATTTTTTGTAGAAATGAGATTTGACAACTGTTTCATAATATTTATTCTGACAACAAATATATAAAAAGTAAATCATTCTGTAAACATTTGAATAGATTTAACCTACACCTTTGGAAGATCTTCAGCATAATATTCTTCCTTAATAAAAAGTACTGGTAAGTACCAACAAAAATATATTTCCATAGTTTGTAACATTCTCAACAGAACTGGGCTAGAATCTTGAAGCAGATTTCTGAAGGTTTTCCAGAATTCGCAATTGTTTATTTCCAGTTCACAACCATGGACTCCTAACACTATATTTGGAGAGTATTCTTCCCAATTTATACATACAAAAATCGCAGCAATACCGTAAATCAACTCATTCCAAAATACAACCAACATTTAAAGTATCAAAAGAAATACTGAAAAGATCAACAATGTTCATACTTTTTTTTGTGTGCAATTCCTCCAGCAGAAAAAATTTAAGTACAGCAAAGAACTAACAATGAATTGAGTGTTCACAGTGAAAAAAAAACAGAAAATTAAAAATCCTATAATCTTAAAGGAAATTAACACTAGTATGTCTCATACGTTATTTATTAATTATTTCTGAATGGTAAATTTCCATACAATAACACTGAAATCATGTTCTTTGCAATTTCTATAACTACGCCAACAAAATATCGATTTGCTTATAAAAGATTACCTCTACTAGGTGTTACCTTCATTAGATCAAGTTAATGAATATATAAACATGTTTGGATTTTAGATATACATTTACATTGCAAAATTGGCCCCAAGATTAATTTTTTAAAAATAATTTTAGAATTTAAATTTATCATTACAATAAGAAAATTGTAACAATTTTGAATTAAATCTTCAACAGATGTTTCAATACAAGGCAAGAAGGAGGTAAACAAGAAAGAAAAAACCAAACCTTTAGAATTAAGAATTGTTTGGCAGTATTTTCTTGGTAGGAAGAATAAACATTGGCTGAACTCAAAATGGCATGTGTTTAGGTCACATATGTTTTATCCATGCACACATACCAAAATCATATAATAATCTGAAAGTACAGAATGCATCTCACACACCACTAAGTGTTCGATTTACAGTGTGCCACTGCCAATTAAGAAGTTGTCAATGACTGGGTAAATACACTTAATTGTGTGTGTCAATAGATTACATTGACAATAACTCATCTTTGCATTAATGAAATGCATGAAACATGAACCACATTTTGCAAAAATTCGCAATACTATCACTAAATAAACAATTATAACCTACGATAACTATTTATAATAATTAAACATCAATGAATGCCCCTGTATGTCATTCTTCACAAGACTCACCGTACCATTAATTTTAGCAGTTATTCCCAGGATGCTCACGAATTCATGCATTACAAATTCATTTTTAACTTCTTCGAATGATCAATTTTCAACAGTTGCTAGATCAGCTCCTGTCACATACAATACAAGCAAAATTAATTTTAAAAGAAATAATTCACTAATTAGTTCAGTATAGTGTAAGAGCTTTTCACTTCAATGTAACTTATAACTGAATATTTTAAACAAAATTAAACTGAGAAACAAAAGCCAGCATGAACACTAATTAAACAAACCCTTTCATACTAACAGAGGAAGTCAACTAGAGAAACTATATAAACGAGGGAACTGAAATTCCCTCCCTACCCATTTTATGTTATATATAAAAACAATCTCTAAGGATAATAAGTAAAAAAAAACAACAACGTATTTGAAGAACGCAAGAACGGTTAGTGATGCAACAGGGTGTATGGTAAAATCACAAGCCATGGTATTAACAACTATATCAACATTCGTCTTCATTATCAAAGCATTTCTTTTTACAATTACCTGATAATCGATTCTCTTAATAAGAGAGAAGTATTCACCAAATAAATACGCCATTTTCTCGTCATCGTTCAGGATATCTCCACATTTCCTTTTCGATTTTAATGGTCATCAATATTAATAATTCAGAACTCAAGTCACATCAACACTGTCTTCTTTAATGAACAAATGACCAAACGTGCACCAAATTACAACTTCAGCATTTTTGTATCATGGAAGAAAACGTTCCGCTTCTAAGTACGTATCAAAGAGTACAGATTTTCTCGTCGATATTAAAATTCTTTACACTAGAGGCTAAAAACTAGACGGCGATTCGTGACTCTAGCGCTATTGTGGTGCTTTTGGGAACTATTACGAGCTGATCTTACTGCCGACCGTCGCGGTTCTGTCCGTTCCACCCGTTCAACCCGTTGATTGGTTCAGCCCACCAAAGTGCGCGATATCCAACTTTCTAAGATGGCCATGAACAACTGACTGATCCAGAAGGTATTTCGGGAGGGAGGGTGCAATTCTGCTCAGGCCCCATTCCAAATTATAATTTTTGAAATAATATATCGTTAGCATGAAATTAAAAATGTATAAGTATTTGTAATGGGATTACGATTGGATGGGAATATGTTTTACATGGGATGAGATCCATATTTTTTGTTTTTTCATTGACAAGAAATTACGAAAATGCTTGCTTTGGAGGGGAACTATGGCTCACCAATCCCCTTGGATCCGCCTCTTCATTCAAATCTTGACTAATACAATATTGTATACATCTTATTTAAGATGTAAACTATTAGGAAACTTGTAAAAGAAAAAAGGTTTTGAATTTCTTCATGAATTATGACAATTTGTTCTGCCCTAGGGAAAATTACTTATTTTTAGTTTGTTAACTTTTAATATAAATAAAGCTATTTAAAAATTAAATTTGAGTGGTATTAACAGTGAAAACACAATTCTAAATGCATGAAATGCAACTAAAATAGCTCAAGTTACACAAAATCCAGGGAAGTGCTTTTGCTGTTGAAAACAGTAGATCATTAAACAAACACTATTTAAATGAATATTCATTTTTATATATTAATCAAAATGGAATTAGTAATGATGCCTCAGAATGTGTACATTTTCTAATTTCTCTTCTCTTTATCTTCTTACCCAAAATTAAAAATCAAAACGTATTCAAAAATTTCATGTTCATTGACACATATATTCAGTCCTATAAAAATAATAATTATAGATCACATAACAAAACAACAAAGAACATTTTGCAAATAAATTACTATAATTAATATCTTAATATATTTTAATAATTGGCTATTCCTTTGACATCAGAAATAAACATTCTATTTAAACTAATAAAGCTAAATGCAATAAAAGAAACAATCTCTCTATAAAATTAAAACATTTAAAGGAAATCAATGTAAATACCATGCCATATTCTCATGAAAATAAGTATTAATAAATCACCATGAACCAGTAAATTTAAATGAAGATGACTATAGGAAAATATGTGTAATTTACATGTTGCCCCAAAAAATGATATAAAAGAAAGTATAAATTTCCTTATTCAATTGCATATCATCTCCAGTGCCCCTCTGAGGGAGGGGCAACTGGGGCAATTTGCCACAGGCCCCGACTAAATCCTCAAAATCTTCTTCTTCTTTTTATTTTTTCCCCTTTTTTCTTTTTCTTTTTCTCTTCTTCATTAAAATAAATCTATTTACTTCTAATACAAATTAACCACTTAAAGTTAAAGTTATTTCTGTCGCAGGAGAAATGAATTCTGTTAATGTGTTGGAAGAGGGACTTTAGTTTGAAATATGGGTCCCCTTTGTATCTATAGTTGCCTCTTATTTTCTATGGGTGTTCTGGGCAATCACTCTATTATTGAATCAAATTTCAGTGAATAAATTTAAAGGAGAGGGAGCTGGCTAAGTAAATACTCTAAGCAAAAATCCTTACAATTTCAATCTAGGCAATAAACACATCAAATCTCTATTAACAATGAATCTACAACATCATGCAGTTCATAAACAATGATTGACCAATAAAACAAACCAGAAGAAGTTGAACAGACAACTGTCATTCAAATAGACACACTAATTAATAATTTTCAAAATTAAAAAATCAACTGATATAGATGATGTGAAATCTATCATTCTAAAAAAAGTGTAAATCAGCTTTGATAATCATTTTAGGCTACTTAATAAACTGCTTACTAAAGGACTGTACCTTTCCAGATGCTTTGATAGTTAGCACAACCAATACACCGAAAAGGAGACACTACTGTTGAAAAAAACTACCGCCCTATAACTCTTACTATTCTTACATAAATTTTCAGTAAACTAATAATAATAATAATAATAATAATAATAATAATAATAATAATAATAATAATGATGATAATAATAATAATAAGAAGAAGAATAATGATGATAATAATAATAATAGTAGTAGTAGTAGTAGTAGTAGTAGTAATAATAATAACAACAACAATTCTAATAGTAATATCAATTATAATAGTAACAATACTAATAACAAAATACTATTCATTCAGAAATGATTTAACGATATTATTAATGATGCCTAGTGCATCTAACAAATTCAGGGTGAAGGAAAGAGAATTTTGGTTTGGCATTCTCCTTCTACATCAGTCCAACTGCAATTTAACACAGGCAGGACGGGATATGCCAGTTCTTTTTTCTTTGCTTCAACTTGAACAGTCAACATGAAACAGAAAACCAATGGGATTAGAATTTTTATTTATGTTTTTTAAGGGAGGTAGCGATGTGATTTGTGTATTCCTTCGCACTGTAGAACATATTGTTAAGCAGGAAAGCTTTCAATTTACTTTTAAATCTATGTATTGTGTTTATATCTTTAATATCATGGCTCAATTTGTTGTAAAGTGTAATGTCCTCTATTAGGGTACTTTTTTGATAAAGTGTAGTGTCAGAATGGGGAACATGTAGGTTATCCTTTTGTCGAGTGTTATAGTTGTGAACATCAGAATTTAGAGTGAAAGTATCTTTGTCTTCCATGAGAATCTTCTTTGTGAGGACAACTATTTCAAATATGTACATGCATGGTAGTGGAAGAATCCTTAATTTTTTACACAAGGGTTTGCAAGACTCCAGCTTATGAGTGCTAGTCATTGTTCGCAGTATTCTTTTTAAGATAATAAATGTACGAGTGCTTTCAGGGGCATTACCCCAAAATATTAATCCATATTTCAAGTGTGAGTGCACATTTGCATAATACATTGTCCTAAGAGTCTCAATGTTGAAGCTTGACCTGAGGGTGTATAGAGCATAGCAAGATTTGGTGAGCTTCTTATTAAGATTTGAAATGTGAGCATTCCATTTTAGGTTTTCTTGGATTGTTAGACCAAGGAAGGTAGTTTAATGGGATATTGTTACAGGATTATTATTTATGAGCAAATGCTGAGAGTTTTTCTTTGCATCAGGGAGTCATGAAATTTAGAGAGACTGTCTTATTGGTGTTTATGATGAGTTTGTTATCTTTAAACCATTTTACTAGTGCATGCAATGTTTTTTGAGTTTCTTTTTCTAATAATTGTTGCGTGTTTGCTTTTATGATTATGTTTGTGTCATCTGCAAACAAAATTATTTTGTTATTTTATAAAGCCAAAGGCATGTCATTTATGTATATAAGGAATAGTATTGGCCCTAGGATGGATCCTTGCGAGATCCACAATTTATCATCTGAGGGCAGGAGTAGTACGAGGAGATTTTGTTATCTTTAGTGTGCTGGAGGGTAACTACTTGGCTACGGTTTGATAAATATGATTTAATCAACTGGCCTGCAATGCCTCGGATCCCTAGCATTTCTAGTTTTGTTAAAAGTATGTGATGATCAATAATGTCAAAGGATTTTGACAAATCTAAGAAAAGGCCAATAGGAATTTCAAACTCAACTCTGTTCTTTTTGTATTTGTTATTGTTCAAATGATTCTCTCTAGCATTTCTAGTTTTGTTAAAAGTATGTGATGATCAATAATGTCAAAGGATTTTGACAAATCTAAGAAAAGGCCAATAGGAATTTCAAACTCAACTCGGTTCTTTTTGTATTTGTTATTGTTCGAATGATTCTCTTTTGTATTTTGAATGTTTGCCTTAGCCTCTGGTGCTTGGCCCCATATTATTATCCCGTATTTGAGAACAGAGTGCACATTTGCAAAGTACACTGTTCGTGCTGTTTCTTATTATTATTATTATTATTCTAAGAGCATAATTAAGTTTGCTCAATTTTGAATTTATATCTTCTAGGTGTGACTTTCATTTGAGGTTCAATTGTATGGTGATTCCGAGAAATTTTGTTTTCTGTGCTTGTGTGATGCTGTTTCCTTCTAATGTTAAATTTAGTGAGTATTGTTGTGTTGAGTGGGAGAACGACTAGAAAAAGTTATTCTTATCGGAATAAATAGCTTACTAGAGAAAAAAATACTTGTAAATACTCAACATGATTGTAGAAAAAGACTAGCCATCTCAACAGCAGTTGCCAACTTCTGCCACACAGTTTGAAATAACCTTGGACAAAACAGAAAGATTGCAACTCTATTTCTAGACTTATCAAAAGCCTTTGATAGTGTGTTCCATGAACTCTTCCTAAAGAAAATAGAAACCATTGGAATATGAGGTAAAGTAAATTTTCTTTTTGAATCTTCAACAGGCCACAAATAATGTATGGAAATTTTATGGGTAAAAGCAAATAGTACAATCAAATTACAGCTCAGTGCATACAGGTGTTCCACAAGGATCAGTACTAGGATTAGTATGTCTTACTAGAATCAGTACTATGTTATAATTTTTTAAAAATTTATTTATGCAACAGTGAAAGACAGAATTGTGTATTAACAGTTTGCATTGGGTAGTCTATTTGTTTTTACTTATAATATTTTTTTTTATTTTGCATAGTTAAATAGTTAAGTGTAAGCAAAACAATAAGGCTCTGTATGAAAACTATGTGGGGTATACAGCACAGTACAGGATGTATGGTGCACTAATAATAATACAAAATGTATATCATATAATATATAACAGAAAATATATCACCAAGATTTACATTCCCACGTATATCACTATAGAACACAAAAATTATTTACACTGTGACACAGTATTGAATAATTTTATATTCCATATGCACGAGGTTGGGCAAAATACTTTAAATTTAGTACTTGAATACTTCAGTTCGAGTTTCTTGGCTTCGGAAGGCAATATAAAGACATAGGTTCCTAATACTAGACTGTATCAGTGAATATAGGAACGACGTGTAATTTTCGAATGAGATATTTCAGGAAAAAATGTTTTATATTTGAAAAATAAATATATCTTCTCAATGAAAATCAATATTTTATGTATTATTTTACTTAAATAATATTACTTTCAAGTAATACATAAGAAAAATGCAAATTTAAATTATCATTTACTGAAGTTTTTGTTTCCAATGTCAGAACTTTTATTACTGAAGCTGCATGTTTTACATACTTGAAAATATGTGGAATCTATATATTTAAAATAATCAGGTATTCTGCAATGGCTTCGTTTAGAGCTT
>BLKR01007949.1:0-28720 GCA_011170035.1 Teleogryllus occipitalis
CAGACAGACGAACTGACAGACAGACGAACTGACAGACAGACGAACTGACAGAGAGACGAACTGACAGAGAGACGAACTGACAGAGAGACGAACTGACAGAGAGACGAACTGACAGACAGACGAACTGACAGACAGACGAACTGACAGACAGACGAACAGACAGTCAGACAGGGTGACGAACTGACGGACAGACGGGCGGACGGATGGAGAGACGGACGGACGGTCGGAAAGACGGACGGACGGAGAAACGTTTTGAAATACACACTTTTTCGGTATCAGGGAACCCCAAAACATGTACTTTCGTTGAAATGTCGAAATCGAATATCCGCAGCACTACATAAATGTCTCTGTACTATGTATATTACGTCGTGTAGAGAAAGTGCGTACTCGAGAAAGTAAAAATAATGGGTATTGGATCCCAAGCTATTCATAGACGCAATATTTTTACACATCCTTCTCGTCTCATCATCTTTCTGGGGATGTAATCTGTTCCGAAAATGTTTCTGCAAACACTGTTACTTTTCCTTACATACTTGTGAACAAAATGAAGCGCTCTTCTTATCAAATTTAAGATGGTGATAAGAGAATTTTTACATGAGAATGTATCAGCACGTCTGCTATTAGTTTTGGGAAGTTAATAAATTGGTCCTTTTATTGACATCTGAACGTGTTGGTGTCAACTCATCATCCTACCGAAGATTAGACTCAATATAATTGACTTCCCTTGTTCTATAATGAATTGAGATGGTTACTAAATGAAAATAAAGGATTTCTTCTTTATTGATTGAGTGTCACAATTTTGAACAACATTACTCAACACTAATTATGAACTTGAAAATATATAAGACATTATTTAAAACGGAAATAAAATTCCAATTAAAATGAAATGCCTTTTTTTAATTTAAAGAAACAAACATATACGAAGAATCGTTTAATTTTTTGAAATTTTTAGAATTTTAGAATTTTTAACAAAAATTTTTCCTTGAAAAAGTAGAGAAATTAATTGTAAGTTTTCATAGAAAATTTTGAAAACGTTCTACATGTCAACTATTTCTAACAATTCAAAAAGCTTAATGATCTCTGAAGGACAATCAGACCTTAATCTTGAAAGGTTTACAAAGTTTAAAATCAAAAGCATGAATTCTAATCGAGTTGGGCGTTATTCAGTCAGCAATTCATCCATTTGTTCATCTATACATTTGTATGTATGCATGTATTGCGCTGAGACCGTGTATAACACAGACGTATTTTCTTCTCGGAAAAAATTTTGTTTCATACTTCATTTGTCGATGTCCTTTACTCGCTATATATTAAACATTTCACCCGGTAGATTAGTGTTGTAGTTCATGACCTTTCATGTCTAAGAGGTACTCGAAAGTTGGTCACATCATTACAGATAATCGCCTACCACGAATGGTGCTCGTGCTTCGGTGGCCAAGGTGCAAGATGTCGTGTTCATCACCTGAGCGGCGACGGCCAATCAGGGCCCGACTCAGTCCACTCGACCGCTGACGCTGAAGATTATGCGTCTCGTATGGCAACTGCTATCTGCCGTCGATCTGTCATTCACTCAGAGGCGCTGTTGGACTTCATCTTCTCCCGAATTCGACAACTGAAGACGTTGAGACTTTTCTCTTTCCATCTCACGAACAGGTAAAATAATCATTCAATGGGATTTTTTATGCTTTGTCTTATTATAATGCAGCTGAAAAGACTAACGCTAGCCGTAAATGTTAGAAAAAATTACTCACAAGAACGTCCGTTGCAAACTCTTCGTATTAATACATTTCCAGTCTCCGAGTGGAAGTATTTTGTCTTAAAATTTGTATATCCTATTGTTTTCGTAATTAATGAAATGGATCGGGCCCAATGGCTTCGATTGAAATAATTTTTTACGTCGATTACACAGATAGAGTAAGTTATGTAATACTGCAGGTCAAAAGGTAGATTTTCTGCTTGAAAAGGACCTTTTGTGGCGTCCCGAAAACGAAGATATGTTTTAGTTGAAAATGTTTGTAAGTTCCTTCCTTCCATCTTTTAAGAACAATAGCAGCTCATCTATACACAAGAATTTCACTAAATGTTTTCTTCACCAATAGTTCAGGCTGCAGTCGTGGCCTCTACATTTTGAATTACTTGACATGATTATCTTAATTATATTTTATCATGCTTAATACATTTAATCAGATTTTGAATAAAACCTCAGCATTTATAAAAAATATACATTGTTTTTGTTTCTTTTCTTCCGCAAAACATTTTCGAAGTATATTTTTTATTTATTCGCGTAAATGTATACTTTCATGGTAAAGGGAACATATTGTAATGATAAAGAGAAAAGTGGCTACCTGAAACAAAAACAAAAAAACGAAGTTATAACCCCCAAATATTGAAAATTTCGCTAAATCTGCATTTGTGTTTTAAATTAATTCATCTACCAATTTGTATTCGTAATCTATATTATATCAATGACATTTAGTTGTATTAATTCCGTTTTTCAAAAGTTACACAAAACATCTATTTGTTGACGTTACTCTTTTAGTTTATTAAAGTTGCATGAACAAGTGAGGTCATTAGCATCCATTTAAAATATAACTTTACAATATTATTATGGCAACTTTATAGTATTTTACAGTAAATATAACAATTATTATCTGGAGATAGACATTGTATGTATTTTTAAAGTTACAATATTAGTTTCTATTTCCCTTTCTAATATATGTGTTACAAATAGATTTCTTTGAGAGTTTTCTTGGAGTGTCTTTACAGAATTTTAATATTTTATTTTGGCATTCGTTTTATGATAGCATCAAGGCAGGGTTTGGCTCATCTTCGAGGTTTGCGTGTCTGTTGCACTGAAACAAAGGACATAGAGATAAAATATGTTGATAGAGATGCAAGGTATCACAGGGCATGCAGTTCTTACCCTTGTTGTTGTTACCTGATCGTTTATTGAGAATTTTTTGAAGTTTTCAAGAAGAAACATTTTTCAACTCTTTGTGTTGAGAGGTTGCTCCACTTTTCTTCCATTATTTTCTTGATGTGTGTCCATAAATTCTTGCAGGTGTGTGATATTGTTAAAATACTTTCAGTGTCAGGACTTACATTTTTCTCTCCAATGCTCATTGTGTCGTGTTCAGGCATTGTATATGTAATCAGGCTATGTATTTGTAATATTGTATCCAGGCAATTAAGAGTGTCTCTTTTGATTGTATAATGTCATATTAATGTCATTTCATGAATAATGTATATTATTGATAAACCTGGGTAATTTTTGTGAATATTGTTTATTGCTACAAGAGAAGTAGAGAAAATGACAAACTTGTTATTTGTGCGTTTTTGTGACATTTTGAAGGCTGTCATTGGAGAGCGTTATTCAGCTGTCGTCGTACAAGAATGGAAATGCAGTCTCTTTATAATTTTAACATTATTGATTATTGAAGTTGAATATTTTCCATCTCTATTATTGATAACTGAAGTATAGATATTATAGGAATGAATCTTTGTATTTTATTTCTATTTCATAAGATTTTATTCCCTTATCTCTTTAAGCCATTTGGTTTATTTGGGGAATGTCTAGTGTTTTTCTGCTGCTATAGCAGGAATTGTCCGTGCTGTATATTTTTATTTCTTTTTTACATTGATATATGTTCCTAAACGTTTCACTGTCTCAGTAAGTTTTTAACGTCGGTATATACTGGCGAAAAGCATTTTGTTCTTTGTGATAATTTTGAAGTTTTGGATATACATTGTTTAATATTATAGTATTATTTGATTCTTCTGTTTTGATGGCATATTTGAGAGTAAGCATTTGTCTACGATGAGCTAGAGTTGGTTCTTTGGCTTCTATTATAATCCTATCATTGGGGCTAGTATAAAAGCAGCCAGTGCTTATTCGTAAAGCTTTATTGTGTGTAACATAAAGTGTCTTTTTTAATAATTGAATTTTATAATAAGGATTCGTCTTGATCCATCTTGGATCGTACCATACTCCATCTTGGATGGTACTATCGTCTTTTTGTAGGTCATCAGCTGGAGAATTTTAACTGCTCCCCACTTATTATAATAAATGCACTTATGTATCTTTAGTCTACTCTTACATTTCTCAGATACAATTTGTATGTCTTTTCCAGCTCATTTTTGAGTCAAAATGCATGTATAATGTATTAATGTTTTGTTCAAATTTTAGCTTATGTAGCTGCATTGTTAATGTGGGCAGATTCACCATACATTGTCTGAAGAATACTATACATTGAGTTTTGGAAGCTGAAAACTTAAAACTTGTTTTGAGAGACCATTTATAGAGATTGTTTAGGGCAGATTGTATAATACCTTGATTGGTTGTAATAGAAGTTCCTCTGCAGAGAATGGTAATGTCATCTGCATAATTGCTTATGATTACACGGACTGCTTCTTTAATTTCCAACAGGAATAGACTAACCCAAAGTACTGGAGCTTGTGGTAGTCCTTTCTCGAGGTGTTGTATTAATGATAGGCTACCATTCACTCTCACATTAAAAGTTCTTTCTTTGGTGAAATTCTTTTTGAAAGGAAATATGTTGCCTTTAAGTCCACATTCCTGTAGTTTTGTAATTATTCTATGGGTCATAAGCTTTTCCAATGTCTAGCATCACTGCTAATACATGCTGTTGTTAACAAGGGCTTCTTGAATGTATCAGTACTTACTGGATGAAAATAAATTGAGTGTTCTGTTCGGAAACCAAAATGTTTTTCGGATATGATGTTTTTAAATTCTAAAATACATCTCAGTCTTATGTTAATTGTTTCCAGAAGTTTACACATAATGTAAATTAGACAAATGGGTCTATAATTTTGATTTTGTGGGGTCTTTCTCAAGCTCTGGTATAGGTAGAACTGTAGCTGATCACCATAGTTCAGAAAATACTTTTTTATCCAATATTATGTTATATATTTTTAGTAGAGTTTCCTTTTCTTTTAGGGGTAGATTTTTAAAAGAGTGTATGGAATGTTGTCTGGTCCAGGTGAGAAGTTTCTAGTCCTGTTGATAGCTGAATTAAGTTCTTTATTTATATAAGGATCATTGATCTTGTGATAAGCAGTCAAGTTTTGATTATTTGTAATTTCTGTAAGGTTCTTTTGATCTTTTTTGTAATCTGTAAGAAGGCTTCTGTCTAGATTTTGGAGCTAGATTTTTATGACAAAGCTACATGCAATTGAATTTGTTATTTCATTAGGGTTTGTGATGATGTGGTTTTTGAGAGTAAAAAATATTTATTTTCCTTTCTTTGTTCCTTCGATAACTTTTATATTAGCTCATGACTTATTGATATATGTAATGCTCGACTTGAGACACAAATGTACCAGGAGTTTGCTGTACTTTCTTTTATGTATCTTATTGCACCAGTTTTCAGATTTTTGTATCGTGTATTATTTTTTTCAGTATTTCGTTGTTGCTGGATCTGACAAGCCACAGGAGTTTTTCCTAATGTGTTCAGATTTCTTGAGAGCACTGCTTAAATTAGTGGTCTTATGATGATTAGAAGTTAGTGAAGAAGTTTGTGTTAGGTGAAAGGCATTGTCCAGCCAAGTTCCTTGTTTGGTGACAATTAAAGCAAGACACTATACCAGTTGTGAAAAATATCCCATATATTGAGCCGTAATAATATATAGTATGGATTCAGTTGGTAGACCAACATGTTAATAGAAAACATATTCTTGTTAGCGGAAACTAATCACATGGGACAACTCCTGACGAGGAATACCAACTTTTGTTGGGATAGTACTAAATGCACTGAGCTCGTATACATGACATGTACGCCATTATGAACAGGCAAGACACAATCAAATTTAAATGTATGCTTTTTATTTTTTTAAATTATACCAATCTATATTTTTTAAACGTCGCTACCTCCACATTGTAAGCAATTTCATACATTAATGCTTTTGTAAGCACAGTGCTTCTAAAGAAATTTTTTGTAATGGTTTCTTGTAAAGTTTTGGAATTTTACAGTTTTCTGTGAAAATGAGCTCAAAATCGCCCATCTCCAGAAAACGTAAAATTTATACTTTCATAAAGAGCTGCGATTTTTCTAAGACAATGAGCAAGTAGGACCATATTTTATTTTTCCATAATCGTCTTAATGTAATCTTTGTTTGCTATTCGTACGGACAGAATAAGTAAAAAAAGAAATGAGGTACACGACAATAGTGAGCATTTGGGTAATGATGGGCAATAGAGAAAAGTTACCACGACAGAGATGGAGGAATTCGCTTCGGTAGTGGCTGACAACTTGTCGACTAACGTCACAGTGTTTGGAAAACTGTGACACCACTTCGGTGATCTGGCCTGGTTATAGCAAATATGGTAAGAGCACCCACTATTCAAACACCACACGCGTCCCTTGTTGGTCACCGGATCAACAAAATAGTATGGTGCAACATCTGTTGTAACACGCATGAACTAATTCGCGTCGCTCTAGTTTACGACCTTCTTGTTGAATTTCAGACCGTAACGACAATTCCCGGCTAAATGACCTGGTTTCTTGCATTTACAACAAGTTATAATTTCATCACTTTTTACTGTTCTTCGATTTTTGTCGTTTCTGTACACTAAAAATTTGTCTTTCGTGGATTTGTAGAGTAGCCTTCTTGCACGCTAACACGTTCTTCAAAGCTTCTTCATTGCTAGATTATGTGGCGTAGCTTTCCTCGAGTTGTAGATGTTGATGAAGTAACGGTAGAGGTGGAGGTAGAGGTGGAGGTAGAGGTGGAGGTAGAGGTGGAGGTAGAGGTGGTGGTAGAGGTGGTGGTAGAGGTGGAGGTAGAGGTGGAGGTAGAGGTGGAGGTAGAGGTGGAGGTAGAGGTGGAGGTAGAGGTGGAGGTAGAGGTGGAGGTAGAGGTGGAGGTAGAGGTGGAGGTAGAGGTGGAGGTAGAGGTGGAGGTAGAGGTGGAGGTAGAGGTGGAGGTAGAGGTGGAGGTAGAGGTGGAGGTAGAGGTGGAGGTAGAGGTGGAGGTAGAGGTGGAGGTAGAGGTGGAGGTAGAGGTGGAGGTAGAGGTGGAGGTAGAGGGGGAGGTAGAGGTGGAGGTAGAGGTGGAGGTAGAGGTGGAGGTAGAGGTGGAGGTAGAGGTGGAGGTAGAGGTGGAGGTGGAGGTGGAGGTGGAGGTGGAGGTGGAGGTAGAGGTGGAGGTAGAGGTGGAGGTAGAGGTGGAGGTAGAGGTGGAGGTAGAGGTGGAGGTAGAGGTGGAGGTAGAGGTGGAGGTAGAGGTGGAGGTAGAGGTGGAGGTAGAGGTGGAGGTAGAGGTGGAGGTAGAGGTGGAGGTAGAGGTGGAGGTAGAGGTGGAGGTAGAGGTGGAGGGAGAGGTGGAGGTAGAGGTGGAGGTAGAGGTGGAGGTAGAGGTGGAGGTAGAGGTGGAGGTAGAGGTGGAGGTAGGGGTGGAGGTAGAGGTGGAGGTAGAGGTGGAGGTAGAGGTGGAGGTAGAGGTGGAGGTAGAGGTGGAGGTAGAGGTGGAGGTAGAGGTGGAGGTGGAGGTGGAGGTGGAGGTGGAGGTGGAGGTGGAGGTGGAGGCGGATTTGACGCCTTCCTTCGAAATAAAATATGCTATTCTCTACTTTATTTATTTGAAGAGCGTTTGGCTTTGTTAGTGTCTCGCGACTGTCGCGAGGGTCTTGCGCACCGGAAATACTGATATGTATGCGTCAGGCTATACAAATAGATATTTATGTCCGGAGTCCTCTAAACGAGTCTTTAAGGACGCAGCCGGAAGGTTAACTGTGAGGCGGAGCGATAGCGAAGCCGAGTAGTTAACCTTACGGCTAAGTCCTTAAAGACTAATAGAGGACGAGTTACATCCAATGATTTTTGTTATTTTTTGTCATTTAATTTTATCGCTTATTAAAAATAAACTTTTATCACTTTCGCGAGTTCAGAATTGTCATAATTCTTGATTCTCTGTAGCAAGGGTTGGTGGTACTGGATGCTTTGTTTGTGATCAGACAGTTGAATGTTTTTTCTACTAATGAAAGCAACTAATGTTCATAGTAACGGCCGCTAAAATGATCGAGAGTCCATTAAAAATATTTTAGCGGCCGTTGCTGTGGCCGCGCTCTTAAAGCAGTATTTAGATGGTTGGTTGCTAAGGAACTAAGTGCGTGTTTACTAACGTAAATAGCAATAAATAATATGGATAGGAGATTGTCGTTTATTTTTACGTTTATGTCCTTTAATTTATCGACAGCCTTAAGATTCTACTTAATTGCTCCCGATCATCATCATCTCTTTCGTCCATTCGGCAAGGAATGACTCATTTGGCAATGTCGCCTTTCGAGCTGGACGAGTAGATAGATATACATTGCCAATCGTGTCTAAAGTGCATGCGTTGTCTTGGTCTTTACCTTTATTCAGTTCTGGAGGCTGAAATACTGAGGAAAGTATGATGTCAGTTAATGCTTCGCTGTCTTTTTGTCAATTCATCTTTTTAACAGACTCTTTTCATCCTTTCCTTCCTTTTTTTCATTCTTTTGTTCATTTCATTTGTTCTTTTATTCCATAGATATCTTTTCAGCAGCATTTATTCCATCGACGTTGCATTTAGGACTCTTCTTGATGCCTGTGACGTAATTCCAAATTTTGTTTCTTACCTGCGAAGCTTTCATATACATTCGCCCTGTGTCATAATTGTCACGTGATAGCGATTCAATGCGTATCACTCCTGAAGACATTAGAGTTTTCTATAATTCAGTCGACAAAATCAGTTTCTGGTAACTCGTCGTCGTTGCCAATTCTTCCAATACCAGGACTGAATTCTGTCATAATTGATACAATCTTGGTTCATAACCATTGTAGAGAATAGCAGTGGCGAATTACGAGAAAATAGTGATACTTCATTTAAAGGGAGTAATAAGTAACTTAAAGCGATTACAAAGCCATATTTCTTAGTCACATACAGAATGGCAAAAAACATGTGTTGATTTCCATCCCAAACATAACTATACTAGAACCGTGGCACACTCAGTCACCGTGTAAGCATGTCCGTCTGAGTATATACCACAGATATACGTAGACATCCTCATCAAAAACAAAACCTCATAATGGATCCATGTGATTGTTCAACAAAGACAAGAATTGAAAAGAAATTCATATTTCATTATCTTATCTTGTCGCCGTTCAAAAATGAACTTCTTAAATTTCCATCCCTGCAATTTTTTTGAGGATGTTAGTTAGTATTAGGAAATTAAAATTTAATTATTAGTACGAAATGATACTAAGTTTTTAAATTTTTCTTTCGTGAAAAAGAATTAGAAATTATACTAAAATAATCCAAACCAAAAAATTTCAAATGAACAGCCTGTGCTAAATTTAATTTGACAAACAGGGACCGTAGTCATTTGTGATGTTTTCAAAGGAAACCTACCGTAATCAGTGTTTAAAATTTCTGAAATGAAGAAATACATTTTGAGTTAAAATAAAAAACATTTTAATTCTTCAATCCACTTTCATTTATTAGAATAGCAATAGCAATAGCTCTGAAACACTTTTCAAATTATTTTCAGGAAGTACTGAAAAATCAAACCGGGCGACTGTATTTGACTTCAAATTATACAGAACTTATAGTTTCGAAATATTCAACATGACTTTTCTTGAAAATGCGTTATTGATAATGACTGATTTTACGTCATTTTTATTCTTTTTCATTAGAGGATGGCGAATATCGATTTGTTTGGGGGCACCTTCCACAGCCGAATTCGATTGAGCCCTTCATCTTTGTGAAGGGTCTAAAGCCTATTTTACAGATCATTTTCCATCGTTTTTTCATCATTTTTATGTACAGAATTCTGTACAGATGGAAAACGGACGTTCGGTTCTAGGCGTACCGAAAGTGGATGAACGTCATTTCTGGTCTGTACGTAATCGTGATGACAACACTTCCTCCAAACGCCGCAAAAAGGGTTGGAAGTTTAACACTTGAACATCGCATTTACGGAAACAAATTAAACGAGGGGGAAGAATGATAAAATAGTTAAGAATCCGCAGAGTAAGGAGTAGAAAGACGTGTGAGGTAATGTGGTTTTATTTGCGAGAGGTTTCACTGAACGCAAAGATTCAATATTACAAACAAAATAAAAATGAAAACACACGTGCCCACGCTACGCACCAGATCTATATACTCCGTGTCGGAGAACCCACGCAATCGAGGAAAGTTCCATAAATGAAACTAGGGGTGCCGTAGCCAAACTGGATGAAATTGTACAGAAAAATGAAGCATGCGTAATTTTTTTGTACAAATTACATCCAGTCTGCTCAGTATCGACGAGAAATAATGAAAACATGACCGTGTAAAACAGGCTTAAGACTTGTTCCTTTCCAAGAATTTTAACGGGTCTTTCCATCTTCTCCTCGGTCTGTCAACTTCGGTTCTTCCCCTCGGATATTCATCTCTAGCAATCTACACGATTCTTTAGTCAGCCGTCTCGCAATATGATCATTCCATTAATATCTTCGGTTAGCTATCCTGACCGTAATGGGCTTAATTTTGCGCTCTTCCCAGATGATTCTGTTTTTTCCTTATCCAGTAGAGTGTGAATTGTAATTTTTTTCAGAACTCTCAATTCAGCTCCTCAAAATGTTGTTGGGTGCGTTTGGTTTAACTTCTTGTTTCTCTTACATTAGTTAACATTGGTATAATTATTGATTCATATATTCTAACCTTCAAGTACTGTTTTAAATTTTTATTATACCGTATTCAGTAGTTGAGACATCCAGTGATCTTATTACCCCTTATTATTTGCTCTTTCATTTCTTTCCCCGTTTTCGCTAAGCTTGTTAATGATATTCCTAAATTTTTAATCACTACAACTTGTTCTATTATTTAATTATCCGCAACCAATTTACATGTAATCGGATTATTAGCAACACTGAAGTGGTTATGTGTCTTGCATATATATAACGTATATAATATAATATTTTTACTGATGGAAAATAACAATTTGGCATATTGAACACAAAAATATTGATTTTGCTACTGTTATAGTCGTTTAAATAAAAAACAATATGATTTAATAAGTGGTTTATTTCATGAATTTCAGAAGGTGCCTGAAGGAGATGGCTAGTCGCAGAAGCACTGGTGCCATTAGCACACGAGATGGCGCGGACGCCGTCGGCGACGCCTTCCAGCTGGTGGCGCAGGGGCTGGCGCAACTACAGGAGGCCCTGCGCCTGCAGAAACAGGAGGCGGCGCGCGAGGTCCAGGAGGCCCTGCGCCTGCAGAAACAGGAGGCGGCGCGCGAGGTCCAGGAGGCTTTGCGCCTGCAGGAAGAAAGGGCAGCGGCTGTGATGCGCGAGATGGAGCGGAAGATACAGGAGAAGGACGCCGCTATCCACTCATTAGAACAGCGCCTTCAAGAGACTCAGGATAGGTTGACTGCCATGGAAGAGGGGACGACGGCCCTGGAGGGATCTGGAGAAGCAGGAGCTATGCAACATCTGGAGGGCCGTGTCAATGAGATAGAGGCCTCCCTGCAAAGCGCGTTGCAGAATTTCATGCCCCGTGTGGAAACTCTGTTGCGCCAACTGGAGCAGCCCCGATCTCCACGTGCGTCCCTTGCCACCGCCGCCAGCGCCCGCGAAGCACCGGCGACGGGAGGGGCAGCAGCGGGCGGCGGGGAGGAGCCCCCCTCCCCCTCCTCCACCCCCACTTCCTCAGGCGCCGGCCACCAGGGCGCAGCGGCCGACGAGGAAGAACGCGCGAGGCAGCGGGTGGAGCTCCGGGTGCGGGAGGTGCTGTTGAGGATGGAGAAGGCACGAACCTCTCCCTCTGCTCTGGGAGAGCAGTTGTGTAAGGCGGCAGGCGAAGGAAGAATAAGTGACATAAGAAGCCTCATAGCCTCCGGTGCTGATGTCAATTACATAAATGGAAGTGGTCACACTCCTTTAAATAACGCAAGCTTGAAGGCGCACGCGGACGTGGTGTCGCTTCTTCTGCAACGAGGCGCCGATGCGAATGCTGTTGACGGCAATGGAGTCTCAGCGTTGCACTGGGCTGCGTGCTACGACCAGAGCGGGCGGTGCGTGGAGCTGCTACTGCGCGCGGGCGCCGACGTCGACGCGAGGGATTTGTATGGAGTGACTCCTCTGCACGACGCGGTGTACTCTAACAATGAGAAAGCAGTGCGCGCGCTCCTCGCGGCCGGCGCCAGGAGGGACCTCAAGCCCTGGGGTGGATATTGGAAGAACAAGACGCCGTTTGACCTTGCGCCTTTTTCTAATGTACAGGATCTCCTGCGACTGTAACGCAAGGAATAAGCATGGAGGGCATGACACTGCACTGCACGGTGTGAGATCCAACAGTGGATTGTGAAATAAACCAAATCATTAAGCTCACATTTTCATCTGGGTGTGTATAAAAATTGTGAGGTTTCTCAATGAGATTTTTTTTGCTGTCCGCAAGTGATTGGTTCCCCTGCGTAATAATGATTTTTTCTATTTGAATCAATTAAAATGCATTTCGGAATACTATTTTTCACTTTCTTTGTAATGCAATCTCAATCCTTAATTTGGGAAGAAATACGTGTAAAACAATTTTATAATTTTCATAGTCCGATTTTTGAAAAAAAAATAAAATGATTTACTTTCATTATAGAGCTTGCGCTCTGAATCTTTTTGGCCAAAAACGTCATTTATTAAATTGATTTTCTCTCGAATCCTCTTTAACAGAAATTTTTCACTTTTTATATCTTGGCGGTGGTAGAGTACAAGGCGACTTTTAGAGATACCCAAGGATCAAGAACAGTTACAATTGCTTTACAATGGAAAGATTGAATCAGTGATAACTCACGGAGATTTTCCGAATAAAATAAAAGTCAAGATTCATTAAAATTATAAATCTAGGGGAATTTAAAGGTCATTGTATTGTCAAGTACTTCTATACATTAATGCTGTCCGGCCCTAAGCCGCCATCCTGATTGAGGTTTTCTGGGTTTACTCAATCGCTTAAAGCGTATGCCGGGATGGTCCCTAGTTTTGCACTCCCAGACGTAAATGTACAGATTTCCCTCCCCTCTTATGTGTTATTGCCCTGTATCAATCTAGACTCAGTGGTTAGGCGGAAGAGCAGGTGCTATGGCCTGAGTCTCGCCATTAATATTATTATTATTATTATTATTATTATTATTATTATTATTATTATTATTATTATTATTATTATTATTATTGTTGTTGTTGTTGTTGTTGTTATTGTTATTATTATTATGACAATGAAATTATAGCGATAGTTACTTTCTTTTCCATACTACATACTTAGCTTGTATTGCTGCAACCAAAGACGATGATTTCCCTGCAGTAAATTCATCAATATCCGTAATGCTGTTAAGTAGATAATTCTTGTTTCTGTAAGTTTTAAACTACTTCCTCAATCAAGTTGTGTAGCTAGACCACATTCATAGGTGGTCTTTTACAAACACAAAAAAATAATGAAGTGAACCTCTGGGTTCTTTCGGCATGCTGTTCGTGGAGCAAGACAAGCTTCACATTACACTTTTGACTGCCAAGTTGGGCACAACTCTCCCACAAAAGAAGCTCAACAAACATCTTCTCAAAATGTGCAGTTACCGACTCATAAGTTTACTACTCGTTTTTGCCAAAATATTCGAAAAACTAACCCTTTTCTGACGAAACCAGCATATGAAAAACAGTTAACATAATTCCCTAGCATCGATTCAGTTTCATTGCTCAACACTCAACTGCTCACCAAATGCTCAGAATAACAGAACATATTCACTCTGCATTTCATAAAAAGCAACACACAATACCTTCGTTTCTGGACATCACTCAAGCATTTTTCTGAATCTGGCACCCGGGTCTAATCTATAAAATAATAAAACTAGGAACTCCAACGTTCATTATTGACATCATCAAACGTTTTCTCACAGAGCGTACATTCTCAGTAATAGTTAACAATACCCCTCCACCCCACACATTATCAAAGCAAGGGTCCACCATCATTAATCACTTCTAATATAGCTTAACTTACTGCCCTATTCGCCTCAGGATACTCACTAATTAACTTCCGATCATAAATTCAGAGTCATTTAAATTAAATTAAAATTTTGGCAATCATCTGATAAACTCAACTCAATACTAAGAAAACAATACCAGAAATATTTTAATTTAGAATTTTTAGCCCAATCCGCTAGTAATTAACGACTACCCAACACCTGAACCCCGACATCTTATCTCACAAAATACTTAGGACTTCACCTGGTCGCAAAACTAACTTGAAAAACTCGCATAGATATTAAAATTAAACCAGCAAGATTTAAATTATTCTAACTCCAGTCACTAATCAACAAACACAAATCCAGCCATACACAATCTCTATGCCTTCTGAAGGCCGGCAGGGAAATTTTTAACGCTATGATTTTTCTTTTGACATGAATTTGGAAGAGTACAGTACTGGAAACATAAATTGATCGCGGCCGTCTGCGGCTAAGTTCAGCTTTTGCACGGCTTGGACAGCCCTTGTCATGACGAAACGTCGCAGGCGGAGCCTCACAAACCATCGTAGCCAATCTAAACGCAGGGGGGAGTGCCCTAACAAAATTACGTCGTACAAAATGGCGGGCGCCGCCAGTTCAGATGTGGAAGTATTTTCAAATGAAAAATACATGAAAGAAACACTTCAATGAACATGAAAGTAAATTCATTGAAATATATATGAACTCATAGCACTTAACCACTGTTAACACAATTCTTTTTGAAGAAATTACATTGATATCAGATAAAATAACACTAATTTTAGAACAATTACGTTCTTATAGTTATTTAAATTCCAATATTCTTGTCCAAACGCAATTTGTGAACTTTATCAAATGACCAGTTTACTACAGAATTTTGCGATAAGAAAAACGATTATAATTGCATATTTTCAATTGTTCATATGTATATTACATTTGCAAAAATGCAAAATACTGTCTTTCGCGAATCGTTAGGACTTCTAGGGAACCATTTCAATAAAATAAAGTAAAATTCAAGACCAGCTGTATATTTATCATTAAAGTAACAATTAAACTAGATATTAAGCAATTAATTTGCATCTCATGTCAAAATTGTTATTTTGCTATCATCAAATCAGGGACAATTTGGGGACACTCCCCGGCAGGAATAGCGCACATTTCGTAATTGTTTATAAAATTGTTAATTGTTGCAAAATTGTTAATTCGCAGTTTTTGGTTCTGGGACATCAGAAAACCCTTCCCACTTTAGAATTGCAAAAATTGGAAATTGTTTATAATTTTACAAATTTTGCAATTCTGTTTTATTCTCTCATCTCATTTCCCTTTACACAAGATGCAAAATTCCGCAATCCAACCGGAGCTATCGCCTTTCGTTTTCGAGATATGCAATTGTTTATACGATCTTAGCGTCTGATGACAACCCTCACTTGTTTACAACCCCCAATTCATTCGATCTTGGCTGTCAAGTATAAAATTCAAATAGTTTTGCAGTATCTTGCTTTCTGCTGATTAAATTGTATTAACGATTTGTGACTTACGACAAATCGGTGGAAATTGTTGCTCATAAGCTGTTTTTTAACTTTCGATTCTTCATGTATCGTTGACACACGTTTTATTATAAATAAATTCTCTGGCAAATTTCAAAACGCTGAGACGAACTGTTATCCTGCAAATTTGAAGATTTCTTTGTGGTTGATTGCATTCTATTCAGTGGTGCAAAGTGTATGCCAATATGTTTAACGTCTAGCGAGGAAATTCATTATCAACAAATTATTTTGCAAAATGCTTTTGGACAGAGCGGTAGCATGAGAGATCATTTTCGTATTTATTCCACGAGGCAAGTTTTAGGCAGCAGATACATTCTGTGTATTAATTTTAATTTTGGTGAAATTGAATCACATGTGAATTTTCAAATACAACCATACATTTTTTACCTGTAATGAATATATCAATAGAGAAATTCAATGATGTCTCATTTGTTAATAATTTAAAGAGTAATAATGTATATTTGACACCGGGCTTGAGCAATCCTTAACTCTAAGGCAAGCAACGCTTATCATTGGCTCTTCTAGTAATTCAAGTGGCCTAGTCTCGGAAGATTTCCCCGTTCTCCTCGCCTTAAAAGGCATAAGAGGCGGAGTCTGTAGAATGTGGCACCAATCCAATAACATTTCCCTCCCCTGAAGAATGCTTCGTTACTCCCTTTTGTAGGAACACGTTCTTGTCGTGTATTAAATTGTGAAAAATAATTTAAATTCAATATATAAGAAACGAATGAGTTTTGTTTGCATTGTAATGCTACACACATTTAAATATAGAAATAAAACATGCAACTAAACAGTATACACATGTTTTAGGAAGACGAAACTTCTTTCTTATTATAACACTAATTTGTATACTTTTCACAGACAATTTTGAGAAGTACACCATCAATCTGATGATTTGTTCTGTAATAATCGATCTTATACCTAATTGACATGTAATGGTAGAAATTTCTAATGTCTGGTATGGGAAATTAAGCATGAGCTCAGTTAATTTTAATGAGAGAGCAATTTTGTGATGAAAATATTTTTTAATGCATATATTCCAAATCCATATACTTCCTTACATTAATTAACGTTGTTTCCATTTCCATTGAAGGCAAGGACATAACATCCCTCACGCGCCTATGTTTTGAAATGACTCTCAGAGAGGTCACTTGCTCTAGTCGCCGTGTTATTGAATTGAACTCTTGAAATGTTCTGTTCATACAGTAGTTCCCGAAACACGTAAATTCCAACAGGCGATCTCAAACTTATAGTAGTCACACCCTACTTTCAAACATTAGTAGATACCGCGGACTGTGAGACCCCACGTCAAGTTCGAAACATACTTCATTCTCGTTCATGAGCATGTGTTAATCTGTGTTAAACTTTTTTTGTGTCGGAGGGGCTGTGATTCTTGGAGAGATAATAGTGTAGTGGACATGGAAACCACTCTCTGCACCTAAGCGAGTTCGTTTCCTAGTGTGGACAAAACTTTTGGGGATTGGAAACCTTTCTGCGGACTTCATGAATTATTATAATACTGCGATACCAAATAGTGCGTCCTATTATCATTATAGTTTTAATTCAATTTTTTGTCTTTCATTTTGTTTGCATTTTAATCAGTTTTCTGTTTCTTATATAATTTTGTTAATGTATTTTAGAAATGGGGTTTAACTGATGCCAATGTTATTCTTGATTTAAGCTAGATTGCTGTTTCCAAGTACTCGCGGTTCAAGTCACGTCTTATTGCGATCGGTGAGCTGAAGAATACCTGCATTAAGAGTGGACTGACAATATCCCAAGCTTCAGAAAAAAAATTTCAGAATCTCGAAGGGAATATTGATGACTAAAATAAAAGATTGTAAAATGTCGCGATCGTAATAGTTGTGACTGTCAATCAAATAATATCCTAGCAGAATCTATAGCAAGGGCGGTCAGTTTTGCCCTCATGGGCATTCGTGTTCCTATTTATGCCTCGCGGGTGCTGCCACTCAAAATCGTCACTGCAGCGGGCAACGAAAGAAATGTGAGCGCGGAAACATTCCTGGGAGGTGGGTAACTTAATTACAAAAGATAACAATGTTTTCATGAAGTTTTTATTAAATAAAACATAACTGTTGTAAAAAGCGCTTATTTGTTGGAAAATAGAAAAATTCGTAATGAAAATTTTCTGAGAAATAGAATTATACAGAGTCCCACCAACTATGGGCCACCTCATAACTTCTAAACGGTTCCCGATATCGAAATGCAGTTTTCGCTTAACAATGCGGAATCATGAGGGAAGTAACGTGCGGTAGAGATATAATTCGAAATATTTTTAGTTTTCGAAAAAATTAATTATCTTTGATTTTTTAAATGGGACCATATATTTTTTCACTAGCTATAGATAATCATAAATAGACGAATGCATTGATGTAACATACGTTAATATTTTGATAGTATATTGAGTATAAAATTATACTTTCAGACATATGATTTTGAACTAAATGTACGAGATTTCCTGTTAGCAACCGTTGCCATTGTCGCATTAGGGGAAGATTGCCTTCGCGGCGCCGGCACTTTTGCGAGAACAGGGGAAAGGTCGCGAAGGACACTTTCCCCAAAAGCGACAGTGTCGACGGCTGCAAGAAGAAAAATTGCACGTATAATTTCAAATCTCAAGTCTCATAATATAAATATATAAAAACGGGTTTATAAGTTTATATTATTATTGTTTTTTTACATCACTACCAATGCGTGAACTATTTTTTTTTATTTCATCGCAAAATATCAAAAAATACTAATACAGCCTTACCAATTTGTTTGAATTCATGTAATTCTGCAATTACAAAGTTTAAAAAATTAAAGACTATTGAAATATTTTATTGAAGTTTCTCAAGAAAATGTTTCCGTCTATCAGAACGGAGATGGGGAGGTACGCTTTCTCTAGTTGTAAATTGGGAGTCAGAAAATAAACAGACGCAGAATATTGCCTGGGAAGTGGGAAAATGAATATTACGCAACACTGTCGCTTAATGTCATCATTTGACGACTTTCCTGCTATCGAAACATCAAAATATTTTAGAAGATAACATTATTATTCAGCTTCATTTGTTAGCATAAACTACTCGATAAATGGATTAAGACGTACTTTTTTCGTTGGGACTCATCAGGGCTCTATCTTATCGCACGGTAAAGAAGTTATTTCGCTCAATGAAAGTAAGTTAAAATTAATAGTTTTTTTACGAACGTTATTCTGGTGTTTCCATCACCAAACAATTGTAATATCAAAAACTAGACTATTACCATGCATGCCGCCATTCGTTTTTATTAATCAAAATTTCAAAAAAACGTACTGCTAGCACTTCGGTTAGAACATTATAATATGTAATTTCAGTACATTGTCCATAATCATTACACTACGCAAAATTGTGTGGAGTGGATAGTTAACGTCAGAAAATAACTCCAGTTACTTGTATTGATATACAGGACTGTTTGGTTAACTGGGCCAGATATACTTTTATTTTTTTTTTTTGCATTTGTTCATCTTAAGTTAGCCAAACTTATTATATAATAATATGAATTTAATATAAGAAACAGTAATACAAATTATTAATTTTCGAGTTTTAGCAAATTTCGTGGGATGCAGAAACGTAGACGAAAAAATGATTCACTTAACTGCAGTATGGGATTAACTGATGCTCTTATTGAGGTGAAGTGAATTATTAAGAGCATGCTGAACACAGTTATACGAGTATATTATAAATAGGAGACAGATTTTAATGAAATATCACTTTTACTTTCTTGCATACCTACGTATATACGGAGTAATATACGTAATGTAGAGAAAGTTATATAATGCTGCGCGAAAAAACGGTGGATTTTCGGCAGAAAAAAATTCATTGCCGGATCCTGATAACGAAAAAGTGGATAAATGCAGTTCCTAAATTAAGAGAAAAAAGTCCTATAATATGTGATGTAGCCAGAATTCCTATTTTGTTGGTCTTTGATACCGAAAACTCAATTCCAAGCGAAACGCCAACCGTCTGTCCGTCTGTGAACACTACTAGCGCTTAAACCATGCGTAGGATTTTTTTCAAATTGAAGAAACATCTATCTATCTAGTTGAAGCTTTGACATTTTGAAAACCATTATTTAAAACTTGGGGGCTTTTAGATCAAGCCCCACGGCCATTCTCGAAATTTTCTCAAAAGTTTTGTTCAAAATTTTTTCTTTAAATTTATTGTAATAACAGAGCAAAATACACTTATAAAAGTGGCATAGGTTCTATTTTCACGGTTAACAGGATTTTCAAAAATTGCAAAAGTTTGAATTTTTCTAGCGTCTTCTCACAACTGAAAAAATTGCAAATTTTTTGCGAAAATTGACCAATTGAATAACAAAAAATTAAACTAATGTTAAAACGATAATAATATAGAAGATGTAGCATTACAATACTATGAAAATCGAGAACAGTACACTGATTTTTGGAAGGTTTAGATACCTGTAAATGCCTTTTATCCAAAACCACAAATTTTTTGAATTGATCACTTTTATCAATAATCCTGCGATATTTAAGAAGCTATTTAAACAGTAAAAATAAAAAAAAATGCCTTTACATATTTATGGGCTTTAAGAGTGTAATACAAATTTATTGGGGATCCTATTGTATTTTATTTCAATTATCTATGTCCCCGTCTGAAGTTGGGACTCATGGCAGTTGCTTAGGCCAAAGGACGGCCTTGCGAACAACTAGAAAACTCTAGCAGAAACTTCTACGAATCTAATACGAACGATATGGTAGAAAGAATAAAGATATCAAGTTTAGAAATTAAGAATACTCTTCTTATTCCCTTATATTACAATAGTTCAAAATGTTAGCAACTCCCTTATATTTGGAAACAAAATAAAATGGCCGTTTTTGTAAGCTTAAAAAGTCTTCGTACACACCTGTTGAACAAAACATATTACGTTATTTAATACTGGGTATGAATTCCATTTGCTTTTATTATTGTCTCTAGTCTTTGCAACATAGATTTCAGCAACGTTGCCGTAGTCGCAGGCTCAATTAAACTTCGGTCTCTCAGACCTCTCATGTTAAATATTTTTTCATTAGACAAACTGTATTTTCTATTTTCAATCCCATAACTGACCACATATGACCTACGGGGTCATATGTGATCAGTGAATGTTAGGGAATTTAAGACGTGAATGAATTTGCTTTCTTAGTGTTTTAAGGTAGCTATGATATAGTGGCGCCTCTAGGGTGACCAGATTAGTAACCAGGGAGGGCACCAAATATAAGAATATTTACCGCTTAAATGTCCGACCTATTTTCATTACTGGACATTTGATTGATGCACAAGTCTGGTCTAAGGGATCCCAATTCTTTTGTTAATATTCTGTCCTCATAATTCAAGTTTCGGTTGGGTAAATATATTACTTTATTCATGTTAAAAATGGATGACGATATTCATATTGTTTTGTGAAATTTTTAATTTAAATCACGTTTACGAATTCTCGTACAGATCAAAATACAAGCAATTTCGCACAGAAGCATTGAGGAACAGATTTTTTAAACACCGTGCTAACATACGTTCCTAACGTGTTTGCAAATATCAAAATTCAGGCAGACACATGGCGCGGTCGCACATGATTTGTGACCGACGAGTGCAATAAGCGCATATAATTCCCTCTCACTTTCTTCCCTACAATGAAGAAACCATCCTCGTGTTAAAGGGCCAAGCGGCGGCCACAGGCCTCCTGTGTTCAATGCCCTGTTGCCAAATCCTGAGCTGTTGCCACTTGCTCGGTTATCGCTTCCCAGCTAGGATAACAAAAATTACACTGCTGGCTTGAATAGCCGTTACAGCTTTCTTTCGGAAAATAAGGGTTTCAGTGCAGCTGGTAATTAGTCGATTCTCAAAAATATTTAATTGAAAAAAGCACCTACCATTGCCGCAGTTATTCACTTTCTATTCATCTGATTACCAATACAAACAAGAAAAAACCGGTCTTATTTTCTTGTTTTATTGGTAACGGTTACGTAATATAATACAACTTTTACACTACTAACACTTCATTCTTCTAATAAACCTTAAGGAAACGACAGAGACACGGCTGAGAGACAAAAATATATATAATTATTGAAAAGCAAAACGATATATAAAATTCCATGTCTACAACTGATTTCAAAGTCATTTGTCAGATACATACTCTAATGTACAGAATAAAAAATGAGTAATGCAGGCTAGGATTTGAACCCGAGATCTTCAGAACAAGATGAAGCCACCCAACCAAATACGCTACGATATTGTCCTTGGGCAGGTCACTTATGTAGTGTTTTGAATATTACAATGTTCTTGATGCCAGAAAATTCTTTCGAAAAATCGCAAAAGCTACTGTTTATTTCAGACAAAATTCTAAATAAAACGTATTTTAAAATTTAGTATTTAAAACGATTGCACTTGGAAATAAATCTCCAGCATGTGTATTGGTGGTGTTCGAAAACATATATTGTCACTATATAACTCAAACTTTTGCGAAAAACACTCATATTTTAAGAAACGTGCACATGAGATGATTTGAAAGACTAATAATGAAGAGCAGATTACATTAAGAAAGAAATATGTATAATTATCTTTCGTCTAACGCAGTGTATTCTTCAGACAACGTTCACAGAAGTAACGAATAGTACACAGAAAACTGCCAGAATAGGAAGCATTCGTTTCGGTACATTTTTCAGTTTTAGAGGAATATCATTTTGTCACTCAATAGATCTTCATTGTATTAATTGTAATAATTAATTAATTGTATTGTAATAATTTTTTCAAATATACAATTTGTCCGATTTGTTACACACGATTCAAGCAGGAATCTTTAAATTTACTATGCGCACGAATGAAACAATTGAATATTTGTAATATTGAAAAATTAAAACTTTGTAAGGAAAAAGACTTACAATGTTTTTAAGAACACGTTGCAAAGGTTGCGATAGCTTAGTGGCATCGTTACAGTTTTCCCTGTAACGTTACTGACCGCGAGGCCCTAGAGTTCGAGTTCCGACGTTGGCGGATGTTCGACTGTGGTTACATATGTAGGTCGAAATACTTTGGAGCCGCTTTTAAGAAAAGTTTGAAAATGCTTCCCAGGGGCTTCAACTAAATTACCCCAAAATTTAAAGAATTATTTTCAAAATCGCAGGGCCTCGATTCGGGCCAGATCGTTAATGGAAAATTAGTTTTGACAAAAATTCTACGAATAGTTTACACACTAGTGTTCACAGAGAAACAGAGGCAGTGGGGGATAAGAGGCATAACTACAGTAATTCTTAGTGATGGCACAGACATCACACTAAGAAATACCAATTTTGACAATCAGAATGGGAGACATTTTCCATTTATTTATTTGGATTTAACTTGCCTTCTACTAAAATTTAAAAACATTGATCGTTCCAAAGAACGATATAAAAAAATGGTAGCATAAAGATGTTAATAATAATAAATATCATTTTCAAACTGAATAAGAAGCCAACCACCGTCTCTTCGTTGGTAAATGTCATTTTTAATTAAAATGATCACTCGTCCACTTTGCAACCATACGACTGCTATTCTTGAATGGAAAAGAAAACTGTACACTTCCGTCTTCTGCATTTTCAAGTTTGAGGCAGCACTTGGCGCTATGAAATGAGAAACTCTCTAATCAGAATGAACAGTAGCGAATGCAGATATGCATTTTTGTTAAAGTTTGGTAGTTACACTGATAGAACTGTCAAGAGTATTTCAAGTTTTTTATTACTTTGTTCTTCTGGTTGTACGTGTTTAAATAGGAAGTTAAATTACTGTGAATAATAAGAGAAAATGTCTACCTATCTATTATTTGATGAATTAATCAAGATATTACAATGAAAATCTTTAAGAATTCATTCGCTTCCCACATATTAAAGTGATAGCTTGTTTCTGCACTGAGTTCGAGTTTTGTAAATTTAGAAATGACCTTTATAATAATAATAATAATAATAATAATAATAATAATAATAATAATAATAATAATAATTATTATTATTATTATTAATTTTATTATTATTATCGTTTTCGCTACAATATTTTTATTTCGTTCTTTTCGATTATCGTTGATTTGGAATTTCAGAAGAAGAAAAGTTCAACTCAGATCAACAACTGGGAAAAAATTCTCATTCAGATCGTTAAAATTGATGTTTGTTCATATGTTTTTCATGTCAAGATCATGAATTGCTGCAATTACACCTTCATCCTACACGGCCATCTCTCTCACACTCCTCTCTTCACAAAACAGTATCAACGTCGCGAAGGCCACCTTCCCAAAACGGCGACTGTTGCAAAGGCTACCCGTTTACTTGAAAATCTGATGCCAAAAAATCTAATTTTATACTCAAATTACTCTTAAAATACTAACATATGATAAATCATTTTATTCCAATATTCATCATGATAACATTGCTGATGAAAAAATATATAGTTCAATTTAAAAAATCAGACATGATTACATTTCTCGAAAACTAAAACTATTATAGAGAATTCCTCTACCAGCATGTTTCCTGCCCCAAGATTTTGCATTGTTCAGAGAAAACTGCAACTCAATACCCTGAACCGTTTAGAAGTTATGGGGTGGTCCATATTTGGTGGGACACCCGGTATCATATAAACATGAGAAACCCTATGTAACTTGATCGATGATAAATGAAAGTGATTGCTGTATACTAAGCGAATGAATAGGGATGACTAAATACGTCTCGTAGTGGAAACCTCGAAATGTTTACTTTTCATAGCGTCAACTTCGGGTAGCTATATTTTCTTAATTAAACCCCAAAATATCCAAGCAATTATTTCAAATTAAATAAAACTACAATTTTATTGACAATAATACTAACCTGATATGACTTTCTACAAACAATTATAAGGAGATGTGAACTTCTTCATCCTAAATTTTCATCCTAAATCGTTACTTTTAATTTTAACGATTATGTTAATGTTTGCTACTCAGAGACACGGAGCACGCTCGAAAGAACACAATAAGTAAACGAAATTGAGGATATTATGATTATTATGTCATAGTAGCTTCATTGTTGAAATGACGACTCATTCTTTCATATGAGATTTTCTGTGTTTCATGAAGATGACCTCGGCGTATTCGTATTTCGAAGACGTGTAAACTTCCACGATTTTGACGCGATAAGCGATGACCTCAAATAATCCACTTCGATTCAGAGGGTAGTGTCAAAAATCATTGGCGTGTTAGTGTCGAATGGAAAAGAATGCGTCTAGGAATTGTTTTGAACTTGGAATAATTGAATTTTAAAAACATGTTTATTTGCAAACTTTGCACCCTCATTGAAATTTACTTAACTGCATACGTAAGTTCACATTCCTTCAATTGCAAATGTCCATAAATAAACATATGTCAATACAATATTATAATAGTATTATTACTTTTTCGCATATTCCATGCTGATGCTATATGCTTCTAAAGGCAGCAGACTTACTGGTTAGAATGAAATTGTGAATGTTATAACAATGTATTTCGTATTTGGAACGTGTGAATACTGAAGAGCCGGAAGCTTTAATGTCTATATTTATACGTCAAGACAATTAATGCAAAATTATTGTTTTCTTGTATATTTAATTTGAAAAATTTTCCACAATTTTATATGTAAAGAATTGGCTTCCTAAGAAGGTGGATAAAGGCTTTCTCGAGGGAAAGCGAGTGTTACGATTTACGCTTACAAGCTCAGCCTATTTCACCTTGAAACGTGTGGAGGAAGGACGCAATTTTCACCGGGAGGTATTTCTGGAAGCCAATTGATGACTCTTTCTTGCTCCCAAGTTGAAGATTGCTCGGTAGCCGACTCGAGTAGTATTTTAAAATTTATGCTGTAATTGTTAAACAAATGGAACTTAAAGTATTTAGAATAAAATGAAAAATTAAGGAGCTGAAAACCAGGAATATCTAACCAGCGACAATTTTCGTGGCAATTAATGTTGTGGCCGCTTGTCCTCTCCACCCCGTTAGGAACTTCAAATGTATTTGCCGGAGAAACTTAGCGAGCCGTTGCAAAACGGCTTGTAGAAAAGCTTAACGTGGGAACTGCCAAAAAAATAGTTGTCATGACATGCTAATTTCTTATAAACAATTACGTATCTCGAAAACGAAAGGAAGCGCTAATCGGATTGCGGAATTTTACATCTCGTTTAAAGGCAATTTTAAAAAAGCAATACTTTTTTGTAAAATTTAAAAATTTATAAACAATTTCCAAATTTTGCAATTCTAAAGTGGGAAGGGTTTTCTGATGTCCCAGAACCAAAAACTGCGAATTAACAATTTTGCAACAATTAACAATTTTATAAACAATTACGAAATGTGCGCTATTCCTGCCGGGGAGTGTCCCCAAATTGCCCTTGATTTGATGACAGCAAAATAACAATTTTGACATGAGATGCAAATTAATTGCTTAATATCTAGTTTAATTGTTACTTTAATGATAAATATACAGCTGGTCTTTGAATTTTACTTTATTTTATTGAAATGGTTCCCTAGAAGTCCTAACGATTCGCGAAAGACAGTATTTTGCATTTTTGCAAATGTAATATACATATGAACAATTGAAAATATGCAATTATAATCGTTTTTCTTATCGCAAAATTCTGTAGTAAACTGGTCATTTGATAAAGTTCATAAATTGCGTTTGGACAAGAATATTGGAATTTAAATAACTATAAGAGCGTAATTGTTCTAAAATTAGTGTTATTTTATCTGATATCAATGTAATTTCTTCAAAAAGAATTGTGTTAACAGTGGTTAAGTGCTATGAGTTCATATATATTTCAATGAATTTATTTTCATGTTCATTGAAGTGTTTCTTTCATGTATTTTTCATTTGAAAATACTTCCACATCTGAACTGGCGGCGCCCGCCATTTTGTACGACGTAATTTTGTTAGGGCACTCCCCCCTGCGTTTAGATTGGCTACGATGGTTTGTGAGGCTCCGCCTGCGACGTTTCGTCATGACAAGGGCTGTCCAAGCCGTGCAAAAGCTGAACTTAGCCGCAGACGGCCGCGATCAATTTATGTTTCCAGTACTGTACAAGCTTTGCGAATCGTAAATATTTACATTATTATTATCATCCCGCGTGACCGCACCTGTTAAGCAAGAAACAAAAATTTTGCTTTCCTAATTTAATAATTTTCGAAACGTCGTCTGTCGGCTCATACTGTGACTAGTACCAGACATTGTTGTGCGAACGCTGCCGACCAAAACAATAGAGTTCAAACGAAGTCAAGAAATAAATGAAAGACTTTAAAGACATCATTTTCTCAATATTCTTGCCTTGAGAAAAACCCATTACCATTTCACATCAATCCAAATTACTGCGGAAAGTTTCAAAACAATATATTTGGATATCTATAAAATAAGAAAATCACTAATTTGATTCCGACATCAAAATTAAAACACTATTTTCCAATCATTTTAAAGAAATGGTAAACTAATGAAACAATAAACAAAATGTATCAATTAAGTTTAAAAAGATAGGAAGTAATACTTGCATTTGGAAAATTTGTGTTATTAAATATTAGTAAACCGTATGCTACAGCTTCTTAACGTGCACTAGAGGAAACAAATATAATGTTTATATCAACAATATATTTATATATAGTAATATACAATATAATATAAAAATTTTGTAATTCAAGGCAAAATAAAAGGAATATTTACTATCAAAATGACATGCAAAAAAATGGTAATTTATGCATTGGTTCTGAACTTTAAAAATATGTAATAAGGTAAATTTGTGAAAAAAGAAACATTTAGGGAATAACGCGGACATGTTAAATACTTGGAAATGAGCAACTGTCAATATTGTTTAGGATTATATGAAGTGATTATAATGTTAGTCGTATTTATAGTTTTCACGGCACGGCTAGAAAATGTCGATCCGAATGCCGAGGTCTCATTTTCGTTAAAAAAAACAGCTATTTCGAAAATTGAAAAAAAAAATTAAAACTACAAAATTGAAACTAGATATTTTTGCTTCAAACGAAGTATGTGGTACTAGGTTAGCACTTTTAAAAAGTCATGTACAATGTTTTGAAAACAAATCAGTAGTTTTTGCGCAATTTCTGCTTCAAATTATTGGAATATATATACTGGTTTCACACCAGCGTTTTTTCGTGAAAGGGCTCATCTGGGGTTGCACAAACATGGAAAAATACATTGTAAAGCTTTATTGCAATTTATTTTCAATGAAACAAAATTTAAACAAATGAAATAGAACATTCATTTGTCACTGATACAAGTGGAACTACTAAAATTACTGCCAACAGAATTATGAAATCTCAAACGCAATTACGACCTGTAAATTCTTAGGATTTCTTAACACTGTGTGGGAGCTCCCATTTTAGTTAGGGTTGCATTCTGAATGAACAAAATAGCCACACTTAAAAAATTACCTAGAATCAAGAATTACATAGTTTTCTTATTACAGATTTAACTTCTGCCCTCTTTCCAATAATTGTTCACTCCGGGGTTTGCCCCCTCCCCACCGTTGAATATAATACCAATATTTCCCCCCGCCTCAAATTCTATCACCATCCCTCATTGAACCTAATTGTATCGGGAATATAAAGTTCGCTTGGAAGCCATCTTACTATTTGACGAAGCTTTGCTACCTTCGCCCCACGCTTCCGCCGCAACCGCTGGTGGTGGGAAACAGCCGGGATGACCTTCACGCATGACCACTGCTCGGCGGCGCGTCCCTGGCCGTGCAGCACTTAGAACCTCAAATGGCGGCTGCGGAACTTTCCTTTGGGATGACACTCGCATCGCTGCATGCACTAATAATCTCTCTCTTCAATTAATTCAGTGTATTGCTTGGCGGTGACAACGAACCATTTATTCTCACTCCGATTTCAAATCCCGTGCATTAGTTTATAGCTCACCATGTTACCGGGTTACTGTCCACCTAAGCAATTATTCACCCACCACACGTCTGTTGTGCACCGTTCACGTAAATATTAGTTTGTTATTCCACAGGTGTTTGGTTTGTTGATGTAGCCTGAATATTGTTCCACACCTGCGTCACCTTATTAGCATCGGCCCCACACGAACACGTGTCGCAAAATCTGTCTCTCTGCTCTGTTTTCACTTAATCTGTAGTTCTTCCTTTACTCCACTTTATATATATTATAATATAT
>BLKR01007950.1:0-28706 GCA_011170035.1 Teleogryllus occipitalis
CAGTATCTTATCAGTACTGTCCGGTCAAAAACGCTGCAGCCACCGATGCAGTGTGATTCGAAGCTTTGGCAATGCGGTAAGCAATGAATGGAAGCCCGTACGTGAAATTAAAAATTCGATTTTTGTCGTCCTAGAATGGGAAAATAGAACACAGTGCGCCGGCTAAGTTCTCAGGGTTATTGAGGCACTCCGAGGTGCCACCACCAAGGTGGTGTACTCCCTGGGAGAGCTCTCGCTCTAGTAGTAGTAATCTGTACTAATAAAAGTAAATTCAACGACTGTAACCGACACGATACCACAAGAGTAGCGTATGAATGGATATGAAGTTTTTTACAGTCTCATCTTCAGGATTGTAGTGTTCTAGCAGTGTTTCATAAAGATTAACACAACACAAATGCGGAAAATAAATAATTTAAATTATATGTTTGTAGATGCACCGCGACCATTTTTCTCCTCTTGCTTAGAGCACATGGTTTCTAATACATTCCGCCAGAGCCCAGTATTGCTGCAGCAAAACTGGTACCTAATTTATTCGCTAGAGGCCAGTAGCGGTGCATAAGATAACAAAACATTCATCTAATAGCAATATATGGTAACATTTATGACACAAAATTACAATGAAAAAAATTATAGTATTTTATTAAAATTGATATTTTCCCTCACTCGCATGGATTGAATATGATTCTCTTGTCAGCGCCGCTCACCGCTCACCATTGGCGACGATCAATGATCGGCGGCGCGACAAGAGAAAGCCACCCATCAGGGTTGGCCTTGTCGTATTGCGCAATTTCTCTTGCTTGACTGCCAGCCAAGTGTTCTGACTCATTCGTGTCCTAGCTTGTTCTGACTCATTGATGACCTTGCTTAACTTTGCGATTATCAATTGCTGCAACCGGGTAGGCTGCACGTGAGGATTGAAGCAAGGCCAATATACGAAGCGGTGGTAGAGAGGTGAAGGAAGGATGCAGGAACGATGAAGTTGTATAGTGATGAGTGATGTTTTGGGACGTTTCCTCACCACAGTAACAAGTTGTTGCTTGTTGGCTGTAGTCCCAATGGCGCGTTATTCCTTTTTTTATAGTGGCGAATTCCCCTGTAGGCCTATTTCCACTTTTTGTGTGTCTTATAAGTATGTGGTGCAAATAGTGCGTACCACATTTTTTGGGTATCGTCTGCTGTCTGTGATGCTGCGACTGCTTGCATTTTTGGGTAATTGATTACATTACGAAAGTAGGATACTGTATTACTGCCAGGTCTATGGAAAATTTTGTATTTACATCTTGTATTGAATTTTAGTTGGTATCTAAATTTCATAGTGTTGTTTTCATCCGGAATCTTTGGTGCAGTTAAAAGTAAAGCTGGGAAACTGGTGTAAGGGAGCACGTGGTAAGAGTCGTATCCGGGGGTGATGTTGAATATGGTATTTTCAGTAGTTTTTGATAGTTGTGTTGATGGATTACTGCCTTTTTGATCAGATCTTTGTGCGTAGGACGTTGATTGTACTTGCGGTAATAAATATCCACATGGAGTACCTTGCGAGAAGTACGGAGCTTTATTGTAAAGATCACCTGGCGATATTTTTATTGGAATTTTCCATGATTTAGTGTGACTGGGAGCAATTTCTTCTGTGCCGAGAGTATCATTTAACTCAGAATAGAAGTCTTTGTTGTTTGTTTGAATGGTGGTAAGAAGAAAGTCTTTTTTACGGATTTGTTATTTGGAATACGTAGTCGTACCTTGTCATCCATTTTATATGTAAGTTTTGAGTGCTTTCAAAGTCAATTGTCGTATGTGTGGTATCACCGATACGAGAGAAAGACTACTCAAGTAGTCTTTCTCACGTAGATGCCATGTTGGTAATGTCTATTTCAAAGTCATAAATGATGCTACATTTCGATAAACTTGCTAATTCCCGGTATTTAGTTATTGATCTATTAAAATTACCAGTTTTCCAATTGAGCCAAATGTCTAAACACTGATATGGAATGAGTACAGTACCATCTGTTGATGGCTTATATTTAAAATAATGTTTCACAATTTCTAGATACTTTCTAGATCTATCGTAGATACTCCCGTCCAATTGGGTGTGAAGTTAACGCCTGTTGTCCGTAGCCGTATGAAGTGGATTCATCGCTGTCACCAGTGAGGCCGACTTTGCCTTGTGATTGTTGTGAGCCTTCTTCGGGTCTGGGTCTTTTTGCCGCCATATCTGCTGCATGGAACCTGATAACGTTGTATGGAAGAAACGTTGTGAATGTTTTGTTATTTCTGAAAAGATAGATTCATGTTTCTTTCTAATTATATATAAATTTTGAAATATATTAGAAGGCATTACTATGAGTCTGTTGTGGATAATGTGGTTTTGTTGTTTCTGGGCTGCAATATTTTCTATTTTTGTTCGATACTGAAGGTGATATATAGGATATGCTAAGCGAAGTGAAATGGATTGATCCTGGAGGTTCTGTGAGAATGCTATTTTGTTGACACAAGCTGGTATTTAGGTAATGTGGTATTGCGACCCACGCGTCGGTTGCAAGCCTTAAGGCCAGCACCCGACCTGAGACGTCTTGGGGTTGGCGAAAACAATTCGCCGGATGGACAGCTAGCTCAGTTAGACGTCCCAGTGTGGACACAAATAATAAAAAAAATAGGGGGGCTCAGGGTCGTGAAGAACGTTTTGGATTGGATGCAAATTACTAACAACTCGAGTTAGAATCACTTTTCACTTAATTCAGTACATTCAAGAAATATTGCTGCTGTGACAAATACATGAAATGGCACACAGAAAAATAAAATACAGAATAATTTTGACTGTCTGAAAGAAAAACCCAACACACACTAATGACTCGATACACAACTTCTTACTCTCATTTATCACAAAATTTCTCAATAAACACACACTTTCAGAAATTCTGAGAATCGTTAAAAATATTACTTTATACAAAAAAGAAAACACATTGAAAATCAAAGCTAGTAATGCTGACTTAACACTACTTTGAAATTGAAATTTTCTCTCTCTCTCTCTCTCTCTCTCAAAATTCAGAGCACAAGTAATATTGTAATTCGTCTCTTACACAGACTCTTATTTACTAATTTACCATATCATTTTTCGAATCCTTTTAAAAGAAAAGATTGATTCTGTTCTCACGTGTTAGAAGTCGGAAACAAATGTATTTTTTCCTTTCTTTATCTTTTAAGTATAGCAAATATGTTACTCTCCCCTCTTTCTACGTAAAGAATTCAGAATAAGCTTTCTGTTTAAAATGAATTACTCCCTTCCATATAGAAACAGTTCATTTGGCACGACCTTACTTTTAGATTCTTCTCGGCCGCGTCGGGAAGTCAGCTGTGCTTTCTTCTACCTTTTCCTCGCAGTCGTTGGCCTTGAAGCGTCGGAGCCTCGGGTTGAGAACACGGTTGCCCACCAGAAACGCGTCCTCCGTTTCGTGCAAAGTTTATATTCTTGCGTACTCTCATATGAATTTTACTTGACTTCCAATTATGATTTAATGACCAACTGGATATTCAGAGTTGAAATGAATCCAGAGATCACCCTCTTTTACACGAGCACAAAATTTAAGAGAGCATATAATAAAATAAAATAAAAAACTGGAAAGAGAAATGAATGCAACTATTAATTCACTGCCACATGTTCAAAACCTCTTCTCCCTGATTCTCCTATTATAAATTCACAACGTCTCTTATTATCTTTCTCTTAAGATTACGTTCAAATCAATTTATAATGGGATATTTACCTCTTCTTATCTTCCTGAAGAGTTTTTCAAAAGTTGCCAATCTGAAGTCCGCTGCGATATCAATTCCTGGCGTGTCGTTTTCAATACGTCTGCCCAGTTCAGCTGCTAACCTCAGAAAGAATATTTTCTTTCGTCTTACTACCGGTCTCGCACGATCTATTGTGGCGATCTCTATTGACCTAATTTCCAGTTAGCATTCTTTCATATTCTTCCGCGTTGGCGCGCGTTCAAATTGCTCCTTTCTCTCTGTCTTAGGTTTCATGTGACACGTTTTCGAAGCATAAGAAAACGGACGGTCACAGTATGTAATGTTTGAACGTATACAAAAATTATCTCTCGTAGAGTGGTGCAGCTTCTTCTGGAGTTAGCCAATAGTTTAGGGAAGTGTTGGTAGTAATGATTACCATTTGGCGGAGAACTGCTTCTTTATCTGAATTGTTTTTATCAACATCAATGCGTTTTCCTTCTAATAGTAATTTCCAGTCGCCTACGTTGTCAGTTGTAATCTACGGTTCTTGGAATAGAATAGCCGAACTTATACTAGGTAGTTGGTCTAAATGAAGATCGATCTTTGGATTTTGTAATAACTATTGGTTGTATTGGTTCTAACAAAGATTCCATGTCTAATGATTTTCCCATGTTGGTTTGGCCTAAAAGTACAAATCCGTTTTTCTTTTCGAAGTATCGTGTTTGTATGAGTAGGAAATGCGCATAAAATTCTTCTGGGTGGATTTAATTTGCTATAAACAGTTTTTCGATCCAGATGACATTTTCGATATTTTGTGTGGTAGTTGTGACACAATTTTGAACATTTTGCATTTGACATAAGGAGAGAATGTAACTTTTGAGAGCTGTTCCGTGTTCCTTCAATAATCTAATTTTGATGTCATTCGGTATCATTCGTAGATATTCAATGTATGAAGTAAATTTATATATTTAATTCCGCCTAGAAAGTCTATTAAGTCCGGACTCGTTTTGCAAAGTTTGTGTAGTTTGTCTTTAATGCCTTCAAAATATTTTTCGCATTTTTTTACCTCTGGGGAGTCTTGTTTCAGTTATGGAACCGAAGCAAAGTGTAATTTGTTCTATGTGTTGTGCCAAGCCACTTCCAACGATGCCGAACTTGCGTATGTTTTTACGCAATAAATATAACACGAATTTTGTGAGACTGCGCACTCGTATTGTGAGATGAGCTTCTGTGTAGAGACTGTTTGTGAATTTAAGTGCTTCAAGTGGCTTAATGAAGCGTGAGGCATTTCCGAGTGTTGATGTGAAGACGAAGTGGTAGTGGCATGGTTGGCGTATGCGAAGCTGATTGGTCTGGCTGGTCGACTGTTTCCTTGTCTGCGTTTGTATTCGTTAATGGAGGTGCTAAGGTCTCTTGATTGGGAAGTGAAGTGAAGTGAAGTGAAGTGAAGGTGTCGGTGTGTTGTGTCTGCAGAGGCGTCGTACTCCTCCGCTGTCTTTTGGATTGTTTCCGGAAGAACGGGTGTGTCTTTTTCGAAGGTGGTGGCGGCGGTTGCATCCCCGAAGACGTTTGCCGTGGTGGCGTTCGGTGTAAAAAATTAAGCAGTTTGGGGTTGGAGGCGATGGAATTTATGATGCATGTTTGATGAGTCCATGGGAGGCTGATATGAGAATGGAAAAGATGTTGCATCGTGTCTACTGCTCTTATCATTAGACATGACATCAGTGTGTCTACGCTGTCCAGATTGTATATTCGCGGAGGATTTTTCATCGTCTGTTCCTGATAGAATAATGCTTTCGGGACTGCTTGGGAGAATTTTGCCGTGAAGTCGTGGGCCAGGTTGTGACCTAGTAGGCGACTGGAAATGTTCGTCAGTACAATATAAATTAATGATGGTTGGCTGGTCGACTTCAGAATTTGAATGTTTTGTGGTAGTTTTTGTAGGGGATCCGGTAATTCTTTGCCGCTTTCTATCGCTCCCTTATGTCCGATGTCAGGAGAGCTTGTTCTTCGGACGGAAAGTTGTCTGGGACTGGAAATTGGAGAACATAGCGTCTGGATGGCATGCTGAATGTCCGGTTCAGTGTTTGAGATGTTATCGATTGAAACTCGTCGGGGTTGCTCGTTTGTCCTATCCATTCCCAGGGACTCGCGTTCATCGTTGGTAAAGCTTACCCCGAATTCTTCGATAATGAAGTTTTCCCAGATGTGTTGTGCAAGGCAGTCTTCTGGTGTTCAGCACTGTGACCCGGGGTTGCAGGGTATGCAGAGGCAGTGAAGAGATCTGTGCTCACAAGGCATACTGGCGATTTGGTCGTGAGATCTGCCTTTATTTATATGGAATGGTCACGTGATATGGCGTTGGTATGACGATATTGTACATTTTTAGAATGTCGTTATATGTCCTTGGTGATGCATTGTTGTCACCATACATCCTTCCTTCATAATGTGAATATGTATTCTTCCTTCATGAGACATTTAAATAATTTACATACTATGTGATAGATGAATGTATGCGATGGATGATAGTGATTGTGGTTGTATGAAGTAATTATGAAGAGTAGCAATTGGTCTAACATCGTTTAAGACATCGTTAGATTTAAGATAGTACTTGGAATGTCCATTCTATCCTTTTCCCATTGATTTTTTTTCTGATCTCATATTTGTTTGAGATCATCTTTTTTTATACTGTTTGAAAACAGGCGTACTAAAGTATGAGCTTTCTTTCATTTTCAATTCACCTGCCGCGAGTCAATACATTTTATGAATATGCTATCCATTGGTTGTTATAGGCCTTGTTAGTAGTTATAAGTATCATCAATAGAATGAAAATAAAGTGGTAGTGCACACAAAAGTATTAGAAGTTACCTTAAAAGCATGGATATGTTGGGCTTCAGACAAGGCTGGATCAGAGAAGCAACTTGAGAGACTTGCCCTTGCACTCTTGAGACACATTTTCTCTATTAACCACGAGTTGGTGCTAACTTGTGAAGGTATGCTTCCCTTCTGAATAGCTAGCGAGTAATCAATATGCTAATTTGTAAGATGACACATGCCTCACTTGCGTTATGGGCAGCAGCATTGTGCAGGAGTAGGGGAAACTGTCGTACCTAGCGACGCTTTTCATGTTTTAATTGTTTTTTTCTCTTCTTTTGAATGTAACATTGATGTTGTTCCCCTTTTTGAGGTTCTACACATCTCAACATATTTGTGTAATAATAATAATACACTTTAAGAACATGCTTGCAAATAATGTCTCACTAGGTATATCGTACTGAACCTAGGGACAATGTAGAAAATGTGGGGAGAGAGGAAAAAAAACTGAATAAATGTATGCATGTTCTTTTTTCATGGAGGGATATCACAAAAACACTTATTGAATAACACAATCTTTCATCTAGATTGTAATAAATAGTATATCAAGGAATAAATAAATTTCTGCTGCCCTTAATTACAACCAAACACAGGTTGGTTCTGGAGCGTATATTCTGTCCCCTATGCCAACTATGTTTTCTTTGCTTCGTGGCATGGTCAGATTACATCTTGCAACCAATTGAATTGAATTGAATTTAACTTATGTGCCTAAGGATGTCCCTAGGTACATCAAAAGTCATTGATCCTAGATACAACAATCTGCAATCATCAATGAACTTTAAATAGTAGGTTTTGTGTAGGAAAGTATAGAGTAAGCCTTGCATTAACTTCATTTTATGCTAGTGAGTGGACATATATTTAAAGTTTTGTAAAGTAACAGCGGTTATTACAAATTTAATGAAAGAGAAACGTAGAAATTTTTTTCTTTTCACCCGTCAAATCTATAAACTCTCATAAAATCATGGAAACTGCTCCCACTACAAAATTGTTCACTTGAATAATTATAAATGGCAAAAGCAGAGTAGAGAAAATAACAATTCTAAATTTCTCTCACAAACTCCTCGAAAAAAAAAAAAATGCTTTGTCCTGGGGTACATCTTTCCCTAGGTATGTCAGTTTCCCCTATATGATTTACATCATTGCTTGATGAACCTGTGATGTGCATACCATCGTAATGATTATCACAATGGGCACAAAATTGTATTAGATTTAACCATAACCTCCAAACCTGATTTCAAACATTACTAATCGACATTTGGCACAGATTATTTACAAGATTAGCAATGGTGATTGCACATTTCAGTTGTCAATACATTCAAACCTCTACTTATTTTCTTGCCCTTGCACGTGCTGCAGTTTTTGGTACGTTGGTACCACTACTTTAAAAAATGTATATCAAAATATTTGCCATAATTGTGTTAGCTATGTTGATTCTTGGATTGGCAGTTCTCAAATTGAAGAGTTTGGAAAAGTAATGTTTAAATTATTTTGTTATATATTGTGACTTCACTCCTGATGAAAATTATATAACTTGCTGACGAAATAAAAATAAAATAAGCAATTTTGGAAGGCCAAGGAGAGGATTGTGACAATGAAAGATCCATAATTTTTTTTTTCTTTTGAGTGGAAAAAAGCTTTCAATTTTGTTTAGAATTATACTTTCATGTATTTTGAAACCTTATGTAAGGAAATACAATATTGTGTACATAATGTTAAAAAATATTTATTTTTGTGATCTGAAATTTCTATATCCATCATTCATTATATGAGTACTGTGTAATGAGAAGTACACTTTTCTCAATTAAAGGTTTTGGTATTGTGACAATGTTTGATCTGAAATTCTAAGTTTGAAATATATATTTCCTTGAGATATTTTAGAATAAAATTGTATTTTGTAATATTTTGTATTTCATTCCCCCAATTCCTGTGTAAATGTTCATGAACAAAGGAGAGATCTTTCTGAAGAGTAGAGTATGGGTGCTGAGGCCTGGCAGCATTGTGGGTAAGTATTTAGATTATAAATCTTTCGAGATTATTAAAAAAAAAGAAGTCTTGACGCTTATTTACAATCATTGTAATATGAAGGTTTCAGGCTTTTGTGAGGGTATTCCTTTTTGTAGAGAACAATTACACTATGTAACGTCAACAACACCCAGTATAATTTATCAGTTTTATTAGTGTTTGTTTGGCACATTTTCTGTCAGATTTTGCATTTCAATTTTAGATTGCCATAATTTTATACTTTGTGTTTTACATTTTATATTTATTTTAAAAAGAATTTAGCTGAACACTATCTCAGTTGAGTCTGTGTACATAATAAATCGTCAATGGTGCTTCAGCGTTCCAAAAATACCATTTTTTTTATTTTATATGTGATTATCTTGTATTCTTTGCTAGCATATTTCTAAGAGTACAGCGGGTCATCAATTATTCGAACGTCAATCATCCACAACGTCGATCATCCGCAATGTCAAATATCCACACTCATAATTTCTCTGAATAATTAATTTTTAATTAGTTACTGTATACTATATGTATTTATTTTCTTTTGTAATACTGAATATTGAGAACAATCCCTGATATGATTGTCAGTGATAAAATATTAACTATGTACAAAAGGAGTGCTGTTCCACTAAACTACTTCTGCTGAAGGATCTGAGGGACCTTGCCACAGTGAAACAAAGATCGTTTCAGCAACAGAAAATCAACAAGTTCTTCCGGAAATAAAGCACTATGTGCTGAAGTATGCCAGTGTTTTTATCTACAGGATTTTGTATGTGCAGTGCAGTATTTTAATGGTACTCTCTCTTAAAGATGTGTGTGTTTTTTTTGAGGTCGCTTTTCAACATCTTTGTCATTTAGCAACCACTGTGATACTGTGAGGGGGTACTCAATGAAGTGATTGGGTGATGATGAGGGGTGAAAGGGCGACCACATATACAATCATGCCTGAGGCGGGACTTGAACCCAATCCTTCGGCCTGAGATTGCCAAGGCACAGCCTTAACAATTTCGGCTACCCGAATCGGCAAAGAAACTGTATACATACAGCATTTTATGTACACTTGCCATTTTTATGTTCAGTTATCTGCATTATTGGATATCCGAACTATACCTGGTCCCTATTAGTTCGGATTATTGAAGTCTCTGTGTTTTACAATTTGTTTACTATTATTCCACTATTATCTGACTTATGTGCTTAAGAATTTTATTGACCTTTCAGTAAAGTAAAATTTGATAGTAAGTAAATGTTGATTTTAATCTGAATTCAGAAATGTGTAATTTATAAAAATGCACCTAGACAAAAAGCTGCATTGCCTCCTCATATACTTTTCTTCCTTTAGAATTACATGAAAAAACAATCAAACAATTTTGTTTACTAGAAGGGAAAGGATTTTCATGTAAATATAATATTTTCATTTATTTAATAAAAGATACTTGCATTCAGTTTGTTTCTTTCTTTGTCAATGCATTAAAACTTTTTTTAAATACATATTTTGTTATAATTAGATATTTCTGCATATTTGACTTATGACTATATGTATCGTTACTTTTTAGTAATTTACATGTTGAAACAGACTATTTCAAATTCTAGTTTGCAAATAAATGTGCCTGTGCCATAAATTGTCTTTCTGTGAAATAAAAACTTGGTAATATTGTAATCACAAAATTTTGCTACAGCCCGTACCCAACTCAATCGAAACCAGACATACGAGTAACCATTCTTGGAGTCTATTGTTATCACCTTTCCTGCCCCTTGCAGAGAAATATATGAATCAGATACGCATTTAAAAGTTATTTATCACGTGAAATGGACTGCTTTCGAACCAAATTCATTCACACTCTTCTTCTTTTACCCCATATAAGGTTTCTGCATTGCAGAATTAAGCCATAATATTCTTCTTCTCTTTGTAACTTCAAACACAGTTTAACATCTTATATCATTTTATAATTCTCTCTCTCTTTTTTTTTTTTCTCCTTCATATAATTAATGCCTTACGGCAAGTAAATATAACATACACAATCGTTTTTTGATACGGAAAACTTATACCATAACTTGTACAAACAATACATATTTTTATACTTGCAACTAAATATTTTCGTAATATAATTATATTAAAATACATGTACGTTATTTTAGAACATACTGACAGTTAACATTAAGGTAGCTATCTACCTGAGAATGATGAAAAATTGTGAAATTTCCTGTTTTCATTTTTTATTGGGTCATTTGCTCTGTTTTATTCTCCTTTAAATGCTTCAAACTGTTCCTTGCTAAGTTTCTTAGTTTTTGAGAAAATAATTTTTTTTGAAGCAAGTGTCAAGCCCTTAGTAAGTAAACTTCAGATTCATTTTCCCGAATTAGAAATTTTCAGCACATGAATGCATGTCAAACCTCGTAAATCATAAACTATTAAAGGTAATAATATAATTCTTTTTGCCGCATCTAAGCCATGATTTGCTCTAGTGAATGAACTAGAATAGTTAATCTGTCACCATGTTTGTTTTATGAACTGAAATGTCCTTAATAAATGAATAAACAATTATTTTTTCTCAAATAATCAAATCCTGACTCTAGTTTTCACAGTACCTTTACCATTCTAGTTCATTCACTAGAATATTCAATTGTCATTAATTAAAAAAAGAATTATCAAAATTATCAATTTGTTGAAGAGATATGATGTTTGAAGTAAAGACCTGCATTTTTGCCAATTATTTATAAAGAAATAGAAAAGAAAATTAAATTATTTGATCTCTAAAAGCATAAAGAAATCAAATGTTCAAGGGAAAACAAAACAGACCCAAAATTCTAGATTTTTTTCTCAGGTAGACAGCTACCTTAAACAATTAAAATCAGTTCACAAGTTTAAGTGCCAAGTAAAATCTTGTCTGCCTGGTAACTTTCCATACAATTACAGGCTATTCTGAGCAACAAGAAGTAAAATAATATTAATTTTAACAATGATATTTAATTTGTTAGTTACTATTTGTATTGTATAATTCTCAAAGATTAAGTATGTAACAAGTATTGTACTAGAAGCCATACTCACTTAGGTGGATCAAGGACATCAGTTGATATCACTACAGTGGAATGACCTAGAGTTCGAGTCTTGACTGTGGCATGATTTTTGATACTAGTTAGATAAGCTAGATTGAATTCAGATGCTGTTTGGAGGAGAATTTGGTGGGTCAAGGACATCAGTTGATATCACTACAGTGCCTATGACCGGGATGACCTAGAGTTCGAGTCTTGACAGTGGCATGATTTTTGACATGAGTAGATTGCTAGATTGAATTCAGATGCTGTTTTGAGGAGAATTCTAGCAGCTAGCTGCTCTGATCCCCCTAAGTTTTTTTTGCCATGCTTTCTCTGATAAGCACCAGGCAAATGCCAGAGCAGTACCCTAACAACTGGGCCACAGACAATGGAAAATCATTCCTTCCTCTTCCTTTCCCTACTTACACTTACCTATTTGACACTACCATATGTTGGCAGACCAGTCGGGAGCTTAGATTTTGCCCCAACTGGGGTGGAGCCCTGCTGGTGGGAGATGCTTGGTTGAGGAAAGCTTGAGCTGACTTGTAGATTGGGGCCAAATCTTGCCATCCTGCTGGAGAACATCACCCCACTTTCCGTGACGAAGCATGCCCTACATTTATAGGACTAATGACTATAGCAGTTGATGTGCCTGAAATCACTAATCAGTCAGCTACAGGTCCCAGGTCAACGACCCCTTCTCGATCAGATTTTTTGTCCATTCTCCAATGATAGAGGAAATGTTGAGATGTCCCTTGTTTTGCTTCAGACATAAATGTAGCTTTATTGTCTGTGCACATTTTATTGAGCTCTGGACATTATTAGGGGAAAAATAGTTATTTTATGAACTGTATCATCAAATATTGTTCTCAATGCTCTCATAACAGTGTGTCTATTCAATAACCTATGTGTGAAAACCAATAAGAGCTGAAATCTGTAGCTCAATTGCTGATACAAATTGTTATAAGATGTGAAAATTTCTTGTAATGGAGTTTTGTCAAAATCCCTGGGTTCCAGAGTTTAAGAAAACTTGCACGATTTGAACTTGGCCCCCTTACACAACATGATTTTTATCTCTTTTAATATAAATAAAAAATAAATCATCATAACCAACATAATATATACTCATACAATATACTGTATAAAATAAATATATTATATTCAACATAATTTATGACTTACTTCCCCCACGTGTAACTTTTGTCATTTTTTTCCATTCAATTCCCCTACACTAATGTGTTGAAGAGTTTATATTAAACATTCCACTGCTTCACGTGGAATCAATTCACAAATTTTTTTCATGCATCGTTTTGTGAGGGTTTTAAAAGTTTCACTTTCCTTAGATATTGAGTTTCCATGAAACAATTCAAATTCTGCCTTTATTACAAAAGTTACTGCCTTGAAATCGTCAGAAGGAAACAGTAAATTTTCTCTTGATATGAAATGAAGCTAGCTTCCAGCATGATTGGAATTCTGCTGAATAGGAATGGGTTTTTCCAACTGAAGATATTTGTGTCCAAATCTGTGTGCAACGTATCCAGAAACATACAAAGTCACTTGTTCTTAAAGTGTTGACCGAAAATTTTGTTCTTCTAGACTTGTCAATAAATTTTCATCTCCACTGGGAATGAATTGTGAAAGGTCTGCATTAGTTATGTCAGCATTCTGTCATCGAGTCTTCCAGTTCCTGCGACAAGAAATTTGTCAAAATTTCTCAGTCCTTATCATTCCCGTGTTCAATCTGAAACTCCACAGATGCTCAGTCTGTGTCAGGTGGATTCTCTTCGTCAAGAAGTAGTTGTGCTAAATTGGAAATGTCTCCAATTTGCTCAAGATTCACTTTACAAAAAAGTAAAACTGATTAATGTTTTCCTAAAACATACTTTTTAAGCCTCTGTTGAAAATCACGAGCACTAGGATGAGTATTCATTCCGGATGAAGCTCTTAATAAATGAGAAGAAACATCTTGATTTAAATGAACTGTGGGAATGTAACCAATTGGTAGGCTAAGCTCTTTGTATTTATGAAATGGAAATATCATTACTGGAGAGGTTTCTGGGTAAGTAATATTCCCTTCTGAAAGGGTAGCAGTATAGGACTGTTTCCTACTCTCATTCTCTTGATGAGGTTGTCAATTTTTTCCAACATATTATTTTTTGAATGATATTAATACCATAAACAGGCTTGTATCTCTTGTTATCTGTAGATTGTCCTGGAATTTAACACATCAAACCAGTTGTGGGCAGTCCTCAACATGTGTGCTGTCTCTAACCAGTTATGTTAATTGAGAAAGTTTTGAATACCAAACCATTTCATTGCACTTGCCTTAGAGTTTGAAAACAATTGTGCAACAATTTTCACTTTTTGTCTTGCCTTGCCCCTCAGTGTCCAATTATTATCTGTTTCTTCGAATGCAATTTTTGGGTCACTTTGGTTTAGTGTCAGAATTTTTTTCAATGCATTCTTTATTTACATGAGAACCATCAATTTCAAAACCACTGTCAAGAAAATGATTTCTAACCAACTTTAGAAGATGAAAAGGATTTGCAAAAACATACATTTTGGATGTTTTTTTCAACTGGATGATCAAAGTAACAAAGATCTAAGTTTACCCTCAGATCATCCCAGAGTTTTACATTTTACTGATTATTCCTAATTTTCACGCTACAACAACTGATTATTCCTAATTTTCACGCTACAAATTTAATTTTATAACCCACACAATTCTTTAACCAACGCATTTTTTTCACCAAGTGGTCCGCGACGTGCCTTCCGGCCCTCGCTCTCGAGACCTGGTTCGCGCCTCCGCTGTCGCTTCGGCGCTCACGTTGTTTTATATACCTCCCTCACGTTTAAGAGAATTTATTTTAAAGGGAACACTCACTTTTAAGAAAATTTCTTTTAGAGGGAATAGTAAATAAATAGACATTAAAAAATGTCATTTCCTACTAAGAAAATTAAAAAAAAAAAAAGGTAGATCGGGAGAATAGCTACCCCCCTGCTCCAAAGCCCCCTGTACGTATAAATCTCCGTAGCAACGTACTCTCATTAAGTGAACTGATTATTCCTAATTTTCACGCTACAAATTTAATTTTATAACCCACACAATTCTTTAACCAACGCATTTTTTTCACAAAGTGGTCCGCGACGTGCTACCGCACGTCGCTACCCGACGGATCCAACGTGCTACGTTCGCGGCCCTCTCGAGACCTGGTTCGCGCCTCCGCTGTCGCTTCGGCGCTCACGTTGTTTTATATACCTCCCTCACGTTTAAGAGAATTTATTTTAAAGGGAACACTCACTTTTAAGAAAATTTCTTTTAGAGGGAATAGTAAATAAATAGACATTAAAAATGTCATTTCCTACTAAGAAAATTTTTAAAAAAAATGTATGTGACTTAATGTAACCTTGGCATAGGGGGGTAGCTATTCTCCCGATTAGCCTTGTCAAGTTTTTTTTATTGTTATGCCAGCAGGGAACTGCCAATTAGGTGGGGGTTTTGATTAATGGTGGTGGATATACATGTATTCACACACACACACACACACACACACATATTTGTCATTGTCTCCAAATTTCTGTGGATGACATGCCGATCTGTAGAATGTGGTAATTAAAAAAAAACGAAGTCTCGAGCATTACTGGAGAGATGTAGAACGTTTGCATTTGAGTGCATCATGAACCATCTCCAAAGTGAAAACTTTGTGTGATTTAAGATTTATAGACCTTGAACTGGAAGTGGTGGTTTTTGTTACTTTAAATTTTATCTGCATATTAAGAAGTGGCTAATAGAGAAACTTCAATATGTTCTTTTTAGTGGTGATGAATGCTGCATTCCAGGGATTAAATTGTTTTTTTTAATCTACTAAGATAAAAAAGTTCTTTTCCTATTTTCTTCAATTTATTTTCAAATTTAGCCTTTTTTTACAGGTATCTATCATCTTAGCACTTCCTAACACTAATGGAACATTAGAAAACAAACTAACTTTAGATTATTAGAACTAGTTAGAAAAAAAGTTTGCAAATCCTTTGTTAAGTTGTTAACTAAATGGTCCACCATTTATCATGCACAGTATTTGAACTATAAACCTGTGTAAACTAAATATTTAATTTGTTTGTAATGTTTTAAACTACTTGAAATATGTTGCACATGCAATATAATGTTACAAAAAAAAACGATGATTCCAGTGAATTTAACTATATATTTGTAGCAGGCGTTTCGACCTAAATTGTCAGGTCCTCTTCAGTGTCTGAAAGGTCAACATCAACCAATCAGTTACAATTATTATATGAAATATTACACGAGTATTAATATTATAAAACATAAACAGTGAGGCAAGGACGTGGTACCTGTAAATTTCTGAGGTTATGCTACATCTTGATATAAAGGTATAGAGCGATTTTTCCTAAGGATGAGCCAAAGTGACAGCTAGTCTCCTTCCTGCATTTGTTCGTTTGCAGTTGGCTAACTTGTAAATGACTTCGACGCTTCCTTTTGTGATGTCCTCGTCCGACCAAAATATAGTGCGCCGCGAGAAATAATTGAAATTAGGAAGTGCAGTGTTATGTGCTCTTCTATAAAAATTCTTTTTTTCTTTATATATTACATTGAATTTACTTTTTGTGTGATAAATATTATGTTTATTTTAAAACCGACACTTTAATGCGAGATGCGTGCCGATGCACGTGGTGTGCTGTGATGGAGAACTTTGTATTTACATTCGTGGCAGTTTTCTTTTACTGATTGTGAGATCATGTTAAAAGATTTTCCACGTACATAATTAAATTTAATTATTTCCCGGACTCACGTACGTGCATATACCTCTGCTAAACTCCTAGACTTCTGCATAAGGATGTTTTCACAGGAGCCATTAGCACTTTACGAAGGGGTGTGGCTGAACAGCTATCGCAGCGGAGGGATAACTCTCTGAAATACATGTGATGTGCACTTGTTTTCGCGAACTGTCAGTTTGGCTCATCCTTAGGAAAATCGTTCTATATAATCTGTGGCGGCTCTGGGAATAGACAACAGGGAGGGCACACAAAGTTGCAGGATCCAATAAAGTTAGGCATTCGAAAAATTGTAATATTTGTATTAAGTCACGTAAGTCATTCGAATAATCTCCGAGGAAGACAGTCTAAACACAGGATCTATAAATTAAATTTAGTTTTTTGTTTTTAGATTCTGCAAATTTATCTATTACTAATTCATTAAAATTACCCGAGACTCGTAACAAAACTCTTTCTATCGATAACATTCAAAGTGCATTCAATCTCTCTTCTGTCATGGTATATCTTAAAAACGACTTCACTCTCTTTAAAGTGAAGAAAGCTCTCTCTGATTCCACATTTGTCATTGGAGTTGAACATATTACTTTTAATAATTTAGCTGATTCTGAAAACACATCCAGTAAGTTATTATTCACTAACACTTCCAAAAGTGGTAAAATTCCTTCAGCACAGTCCAAACCACTCCTTTTATACAGCACATTCAGCTCAGATTTAAGTTTGCTAGCTTCCACAAACGGATAGTACTGTAAAATGCGGTCAACCTTTTCTTGGGGGAAATTTTTCTGATATTGTTGGAACATTTTACAATCAAAGAGAGAAGATTAGGTTAAATGCCCCGTAAAATTAAGACGATCATTTACCCCTGTGATAATTACATCACATACTTCAAGAGCTGCCATTCTACGGCCCTCAACCTTCCTTCTTTTACCTTCACAGTTGTTTTCTACATATATATTTCCATGACAGAGGGGATTGTCTCTTATCTTTTGAATATTATTTTTGAATTCATTTACATAATCATTAATTTGCAAAGAATCGAAACCCCTCTTTTGGATCTTGTTACGTAAAATTTCAACATGAGGCATTACTTTGCTAAAAAAACTCAAGCCAAAATAAGAATAAGTCATCTTTCAACAAATTTAGTAATCCTACAGCCTTTCTAATCGTATTACTGTCAGATTATCCATCAATTATCTCTTCAAAACATTGAATCAGATCATCTTTGTGAGCATAAACAACAAGAACTGACCTGCTTTGAAAAGACCAACGAGTATTTGGTCCATGGGGGAGGCGTCTTTTCACCACATTGTTTAACACAGTCATTCGTTTGGATGAACGTGGAAAGAAAGCAGCAAATCCTTCAAGACTAGAAAAAAAATTCTGGCCATTTTGTTTTGGGAAGCACATTTTGCATCTATCAAATTGAACTGGTGAGCGTAGCAGTGAACGAAGTGTGCAAAACGATAAGTTTTTTGCAAAATAGCTTGCACACCATTAACCTTTCCTGACATCACGGATGTTCCATCATAACTCTGGCCAATTAATTTGTCAGAATTTTCATGGAATTTCAAAAGCTGAAGCTGCTCTAAAATACACTGACTGATACTCTCAGATGTGCGAGCCTTTGGGACTATAAATCCCCCAAAGCGCTCATAGATTTTATTGTCATGAACACATCGGATTATCAGTACCAATTGACTCTGAGTAGAAAAATCAGTCGTTTCATCAGCTTGAATTGCAACAAAATCTGAATTTTCTACTTCTCGTAATATTAACGAACGTGCAACACTCAATATTGCATCAAGCAATTCATTTTGCACAACCTTTGATGTTCCTAAGAAACCACTTTTATTTTCGGTCAAATGTTTCTTCAAAATACTGTCAACGTCACTCATTAAATTTATTAATCCACGGAACCCACCACGATTGGAAGAATCAGCTGATTCATCGTGCTCTCTTAAAGCAAGCTCGAAAGAACCACAAAAGCGAATGCAGTCAATGATTCTGCTTAAAATGTATCTATTTTCTCTCACACTTTCGTTGTGTTCCTTAACAGAACGTCTGTAAGCTGAATCGAGTTGTGATTGAATGCTTAAGAACCCAGCATTTGAAATTCAATTTCATAATGCATGTGTTTTTCACTCATGGCGTGCTTCCTCACTTTCTCTTTCAAATGTTTTATATCCTTCACACCTTTTACTGTCCAGGATTCATCAGTCTGAGGCGAGAATATTAAACACACGAAGCAAAAAAATGCGTGAACGTCATCACAACCACAAAGCCACTTTGCCAGTAAATACAACTTTGAGTAAAATTTTCGTACAAAAGAACGATTGCCATTTCTATCAGGTTGTATAATTTTCATATCAGGCCGAGGTGGTCCAATTCTCTTTATGCACAGCCGTGCATCATAATCAAGATTGACTGATTTTAGGCATTTTACAGAATTGGAAACCATTCTTAATCTCAAGGCAACACACAAATGAACAACACAAAATGGCCGCAAAGATCAGAACCCAGAGCATTCATACAGTTTGTACATGGATCGGAAAACCGATGCCGACCATGCTGATTGCACACGATTGCACTCAATGCTTGTGAAGGGCAGATCAGTTAAACAGGCCACCAGCAGATAGCACTGGTCTTGACGTAAATGAAGCGAAAGGAATACTGTAAGTTTAAAAATCGAACAATAGGTAGCGCCGGTCAACGGCGATGCTACTTCCCGTGGCAGGCTGCTCGGCGGCGGCCGTCGCAAGACGCCAGTTGCCGAACCTATGTTGCCATTTGAGCACTCATTGGTGGCGATTTCTTTGTCAGTAAGTTCTGTAACAACAGCGTATTTTGGATACTGGGGCGAGTGTCCCCAGCCAATGATATCCGTTCTAGGGAACAAGCGGGAGTATGAATGCTAAAAATACGTTCGATTTGAAAACAACGCTACGAAGATGGATACCCACGGAGATAATTTTAAATAGTGCAGGAAGAGAAATACTGATCTCAGTAGGAGGGGGGCAGTGTCTCTAGCGCCTCCCTGCTGCAGCCGCCACTGGGTATAATATAAGACCAGGAACTTATGATCGTAAACAATGGTGGTCTCAAGAACCATGTTAAGATAGATAGATAGATTTATTAAAGTTCGCTTTGAGCTAATGCTCGGTGGCAAACATTATTACAATTGAGGAATGCAATCGATTTGACGTGGAAGGTCCTCTTCCAATTAATATTAATAGTTTTAGGTATCGGAATATGTTGTTCGTTACGAACTAGGGTTGAATTAATATTTCTTCTTGATTGTCAATATGTTTGTAAATAAAAGTATCCAACATTTTTTTATGACAATCATTTATTCTAGCAATTACACTGCTAGTGTAATTGCTAGAATAAATTATTGTCATAAAAAAACTTTGGATACTTTTATTTACAAACTAGGGTTGAATCCGGGTTTACGGTGCACCTCGGTCTTCGCTGTCACGGTCTCCTTAATACTACTGTATGTATCGTTCACTTCTGATTCTTGTTAATTTTCTACGTTATTGCTAAATAATTTCTCTTAAAACTCCAAATTGATATTAAAAAATACAAAATATTGAATAAAATCCAATTTTACTCGAATATATTTTTAAAATAAAATCATAAATACCAATAATTATGATAGGAATTTCTGGCATCTCCAAAAAGTTCTGTATCATTTTATTAAAAAATCCTGAAAAATTGTAGTATATTGAACAGGAAATAAATATATTTTTAAAAAACTATTAGGTTTGTTTTTGTTGTGCAGTTGTTTTTCTTTCTAATATTTTTTGATTAACCGTTTTTATTTTGTTGCTGGCCTTTTGTATTGTAATTGATTATTTGCGTATTATTTATTCATTTTAAACGAACTTATTTAAAGAGATTATTTAATTGAATTTAGTTATGATTGTTGATCAGTGGAATTTATGTGCATAATTTTGACTTTAGTTGTTTTCTTTACTTATTTTGTAATATAATACTATATGTACTTATTTTTGATTGAGATTATTATCATCCCGTTATTTACGTTCTCTATTATTCACCATTTGATTGGATCGAATTGTATTGTGGCCACTGGTAATTTAATTTATTTACTATGAAAATTTACCTACGATATTGTTAAATTCTAGTTGAACGTTAACATAAGTTTCTAGACAAAGAAAGAAATATTTCATGCTAGAAGTAATAATAGCGTGAGTAACAAAATATTGTTATATAATAAAATATCATTGTACAGTTTTTATGCTGTTTTCATGCATTAAGATTTCGGATCATCCTGCCGTCGGTCGTTATCTTCCGCCGAAAAATGCTCAATTATTTGCCTCCCCACAGGATCCTCTCTTTGAATTTTCGCTAATTCCTCCTTCGTCCATTTCGGTCGTATTTCCGTTAACTGGATAGCATTAATATCGGGTTCCACACTACCTTCCTTTTCCTTTATCCTGATTCTCGATAAATAATCGGGCAAAACGTTATCACGGCCTTCACAATATTGGATGTTAAAATCAAATTGTTGAAGCCATAGTGACCATCTCAACAATCTATCGTTATTCAAATGACTTCTCATTAAGAAAATTAGGGCCTTGTGGTCCGTAATGACGGTAAATGGTCGTCCAATTAATATAGCCCGTAATTTCTGCGTAGCCCACACAATTCCTAAAGCTTCCCGTTCACTGGTAGTAAAAAGTCGTTCGCCAAGGGTCAAAACACGACTTTCTAGGGCGATTATTCTCTGCTTGTTCTTTTCGTCGTATTGGAACAACACAGCTCCCATGGCAAATCCACTACTATCCACTTGTAGATACATTCTTTTGTCGAAATCTGGATAACTGATCAAAAATGTCTTCTCAAATAGTTCTTTTAATTTTTTTAAACGCCTCTTGACATTTTGTATCCCACGCCCATTTCCTCCCCTTCTTTAGCAATTCTATTATTGGGTGTATAATTTCTGAATAACCTTTGCAGAACCGGGAATAATAATTGCACACCCCAATCAATCTTCTAACTTCCCTTACATTCCGAGGTCGTGGAAAATTCTTAATCAATTCTTTCTTTTTATCTTGCATCGACATTCCTTGATCCGATATGACGTGCCCCATAAATTTTATATTCCTCCTCCCGAATTGGCATTTTCCAATATTTAATTTTAAATTATACTTCCGAAAGATTTCGAATAGTTTTTCAACTTCTTTAAATGTTCAAACATATTGGTAGAGAATAACACAATATCGTCGACGTACATGAGAGTAGTTTCCTTTAGCTCATCCGGTATTACATCGTCCAAATAACTGATTAAAGCTGCGCCACTATTCTTTAATCCAAAGGCCATCCTCTGAAAACTATACGTATTGCCTTCAAATGAAAAACTGACAAATTTTTGCGATTCTGGGTGTAGTCCAATTTGCCAGTACGACGCAGTAAAATCCAGTCCCGTGAATATCCGAGCTCCTTTTATCTTCCACATCATTTCATCTAATTTCGGCGGTTTTTCATGACGAGCGATGGTCTTGCTATTGAGTTTCCTAGCATCCACACAAAATCTGATCTTATTGTCTTTCTTACGAACTATCACTATTGGGCTTACATACGGTGTCATCGATTTTTTTATTATATCATCCTCAAGCATCGTGTTTATTTGTTTACGTACTTCGCTTTTATATACATGGGGGATTGGATATTGTTTCAGATTAAAAGGTTCCTCATCCATCAATTCAATTTTAAATTGATATCCCTTTACCGGCTCCCTTGAACTTCCAAAAACATCTTTATATTCATTGACTAACATTTCAATTGCTTCACTAGCATCTATTCCGTTTTCGTCGACCGCGCCCTCTGCTGCCGCGTGGATCTGGTCCCTGGTCTCTTCAATTTGTTCCGCAATATCGCAAATACACATATCTTCGCCCTCCTGGTCTTTGATCCCTAAACAATGTTGTTGCCCTTTGTCACCTCGTAACAATATACTCCTGTTACCTATGTTGACCTTGGCGTCATACATTTTTAGGCCATCAATCCCCAAAATAATTGGACGAATCAAATTCTTCACTACAATTGCCGGAAACTGAATTGTCATCCCTTGGACTTCCACTTCCACCCAAATTTGCCGACTTCTCGTTTCGATGCGCCTTCCATTAGCTGTCCGAATATCCAAACTCCTAGTGGGTAGCTCCTCAATTTTATTTCCCTTTTTCTTTAACTGCTCATATAATTTTTCCGACACTGCACAAACATTAGCACCTGTGTCAATTAAAATGTCTACAGGTATATTCCGAAATATCCCCTTCAAAATTAAACACGTGCTATTCTCCGCCCGTTCGTCCGTATCTTCCCTTAATAAATCTTCCGCCGATACTTCAATGCTATTCAACTCCTTAAGAACCATCACGCCCTCATTATCATCGTTCGAAGTATCCCGCCCATTTACTTCGAACACTGGGAGTTTTCCTGTTCAATCGCATTAATTTCCACATGTTCCCGTTTATTGTCCTCTTTGAACCTCCGCGGATACCCGTTTCCTGTCTTTTTATTTTCCATTTTAGTACTATTTCCCCTGTCATCCTTTCTTTCTGAGCTATAATTTCCTTGGCGGTTGTAATTATTCATTGTTTTTCCCGTTCTATTGTTATTCTCGTTCCTGCTTTCATTATATTGATACCCGTTACTACGATCATAATCACTATTCAATGTCTGGTCGAATCGACTTAAACGTTCGACCAGATCCTCAGAATCAATAGGCATGGAGTTCCACAATAAATTTTGGATATTTACAGGCAACTGACGAATAATAATTCTAATTAATTCATTGCTATCCATTCTGTCTTCGCATGCCTTGAATGCTGCTATTTTACGTGTTGCGAAGTCACACATATTCTCGGCTCCACCCTTCTTATACCTTTCGCTCATTAATTTGTATTTTAGATCAAACTTGTGGCTTTCGTTCCAATATCTTTTTAAGAATTTATCCTTCCATTCCTTATAATTAGTCGGTTCCGGTACTAAAGGGGTCAACCAATGATGTGCCTTGGACGACATGGCTTGTTCTACTATATGCAATTTTAATCTTTCGGGGATATTATTTATCATAAAATAATTCTCTAATTTTGAAATAAACGACCACGGTTGTTCTTTCCTATCACCATGAAATTTTAGGTGGCTTGGTATTACAAGCGCCGATGCATTCATTGCTATATTTCCCTGCGAACGTATGAATTCGTTTTCTAACTGTTCAATCTTGTCCTTAATGTCCGACATATATTTCCCAGATTCAGATTCTTGCACCATTTTAATGTTTCTAAGTCCCTCCTGTATTCGTTTTTCTAATTTACTATCCAAATTAACTAATTTAGATTCTATATTTTCAATTTTTTCGCCATGTTGAAGCGACATTGCATTTAAATTATCTACACGCGATTCGACGATTGTCAACTTTTCGCATTGTTGGTCATGTAAATGTCCCAATGTCACAATGCTCTCCTGTAAATTATTAACCTTGGAATTAATTTTGTCGCCAAATTCTTTTAATTCCCTCTGCATTTGGTCGACTTGATTATTAAAAGACTCAATTTTACAATGAATAATGTTGAATTCAGCCGATGTATCCATCCGTAATTGCACTATTTCCTCGTGTATTTCCTGACGAAAATTCTTCAATTCTAATGACATTTTCGATGTCATTCCTTCCAATTTAGCGTTATTTTTTTCAAATTTAGCATTCATATCTGAAGTAATTCCCTCTAATTTAGTATTATTATGCTCAAGTTTTGCATTCATTTCTGCTAACATTTTAAGAATTAAATTATTAGGGTCCATATTTCCTAACGGTGCAGCCATTATTTCCTTTTCTTGTGGTTCAATCTCAATAATTTCACGCGAGATTTCTCCCTCGGGATTAGTATTAGCAGACGCCATATCATCTACATTAACATTCTCCATACGCAATTTTTTGCTACTAGTATCCATTTTGAATTCTAATACAAATTAAAATCTCTCTGTTAAATTATTTTAAAATCACACCAATGAAATGGTCTTGGCTCTTTCTTATAATTAACAATTAATTTCAAATGTCAATCCATAAATTTCAGATTCCCTTTGGATCCCTTTATTATAATTTATAAGACTAATTTTATCCGTGTCACCAATTGTTATAAATTATAACAAATTATGCATCACGTTGGCGCGCCATTTTGAGATATACAAATTTTCTCTCTACATTAATTTCTCGCAAAGATCTTAGCATCCGGCTTGCTGGGTCAATGGGTCACGATATATATAATCCTTATTACCTTTATAATGGATTATAGAATCCGCAGACTATACAGCGCTGCTGGGAATCTGAAATTAGAATGATTCTAATTCCTAGTTCATTACTGTTTGGATTGACTAAATGAAGGATCACTTTCTTTTCTAAAGAACAAAATTTAACAAAGTTTATTGTTACCTTTTTGCAAACAATATAGTGAATTTAATAAATGATTTTAATGTTAGGCCTTTGATCAAGATATCTTTGAATTTAGAATTTTATACCGCGGTTAACTTATCTATTCTTCGTTGATGTCCCTCGAAAACTTCTCAGTCGAAATATCTTGCGAGCTTGCCGTAGTCCAAAGTTCCAAGAAATCCTCTTCTGCTCCTATCCAAGATGGTGTAAAACTATCAAAATTATCAGTCCCGATTACGTCCTATGACATAGTCCCGAAATCTATAACTCGATCACCACTCCCGACAAAGTTCCAATTTATGCATCAATATTACTTCTACATGCAATATCTGCAATATTATTTACTGTCCTTAAACTTTCACGATCTGAAAACCCGACTCTGACTATCTGCACTCCACTCGCTCTCTCTGACGACCTACGATCCGTTCAGACACGCGATACCGGTCAGAATGAAATCTTCCTGCTTGATTCATCCGCGAAGCTTCCTATTAAACTCCCTTCTTTTTTTTCATAACATTTGACCGTCATTCTCTCACCCAGCCAATCCATGCGTTCGTTATATTTTTGTGTAGCTGACCTTTCGATCGTCTAAACTTCTTAATGCATATTCCACCATATAGTCTTCAAATAAATGTTAGTTTATATTCATGTGACATATCGGTATGTCACAATATATATATATATATATATATATATATATATATATATATATATATATATAAAAAAGAAAGTCGTGTTAGTTACACTATTTATAACTCAAGAACGGCTGTACCGATTTGGCTCAAAATTGGTGAGCAGGAAGCTTAGAGCCAGGAGACGCACATAGGATACTGTTTATCCCGTTCAACAGCGTTCCTTTGTGAGAACGCACGTTTTTGCACGTACGCAGTGCAACAAGGATAGTACAGTTTCTCACAGTGAGTAACACGCGAGAAAAAGATGGGACCGGCTATATATATATATATATATATATATATATATATATATATATATATATATATATATGTATATATATATATATATATATATATATAATATAAATAGTGTGTGTATGTGTGTGAAAATAGATACATTTTATTATACGCAACAAATGTAACAAAAAGATAAATTTAAAAAGTTTACATTTTTTATTGATCTATTTTTACATTACTATTTTATCAGTAGATATCAGTGCGTTTTATGAAATTAAAGTGAGACTCGACGCTATAAAAGTTCTGGTGCTGCTACATAAACCCTTGAAAGTGCAGAGGGCTCGCATCTCACGTATGTCAGAACTCTTGCGTGGGAGGCAAAGGTAAAGAAACACGTATCCCGTGTCCTTAGCAAACCCTCTTGCAACGATTTAGAATATTTTTCTTCAACACAATCAAATACAACGATTAGTAAAGTGTATACAATATAAGGGTGACACATAATGCCAAATTAAATATCAAAGAATGTGAGCCAGAGTAAATGTCACATATTCATAATTCAACCGTCCATTTACAGATTATCATCAGTTCTTTGTCGCAAATATTCCCTGAGGAATGTGGTTCTAACACAACGACAACAAACACATTTCCACAAATTCTGAATTAAATTTGAAAATCAAAATCGTAGTTAAGGCCATAAATGTACGGTTTGCTATTCGAAGCAAGTATTGTGGCAAACATCTCCTTTTAAGTTACAAAAGAACAAGCGTGAATGTTAGTTTCTTAATTACAAAGTGCAACTTGCAAATGAAATCTCTGGAAAAATAACTAGATCAGTCTTCTTGATGTACTTTTTAATGCATTTATTGCAGTGAAATTTGAATATAATTACGAGAGAATGAGGCAACATTTTCCAATATTTAGGATTCCATTTTACATGTTATTATTGAATTTAATATAGAGCAAAATTAGGCATATGATAATGTGCGGCAGGGTAATGTAGTACATTCTTGAGTCATCAACAAAAATTTAGCCTCCAATACATAACATAATTCTCAAACTTTTTGGAATATCACAAAAGTAATGGGTGTACAATATCACAAAAGTAAAGTACATTATTAACAATATTTACGTAATTAATTATTAAAAAACGGTACCCGTGTCAGAATTGTGCGTGTTTTAAATCATTGTTTTAAAAGTGAAAATAGTTACATAGTTTATCCCACCTTCGGGCGGCCAGATTATTAGCCGAAGCATTAGAGACCCGTTTAATTTAAAAACACTTACTTATATTTTCAAGATTCTACTCATTTCTAATTCATACATGTTAGAGAAGGAGGTACAAACAGAGCTAAATATCCAGAAATGTCAAAAAAGGTTCAAAAGGGTCTCGTTTTGTAGAATTCTGCTTAATGAAACATACATCGTACTGCACTTGACCCCGGCATGTTTCACTATATGATTTCCTATATTTTCCGCACTTCTCTGCATGTTACCGGCACGTTCTCAACATGTTTCCCCACATATTCCTAGAAAGTTTCCCACATGTTCCCTCGCATGCACTCGGCATGATTCTTAGCGGTTTCCATGTTTCCCTCAAGTATCTCCGCACGTTTCCCACATGTACTCTGAATGTTTTACCCACATGTTCCCCATCATATTCCCTGCATTTTTTCCTGTCATGTTTGTTTATTGTATCAACATAATAAATGGGAAGTAATGTAAGTAATAGGCTGTCACAAGACAGAATGAAGGTGTAAGCAAACCGCTGAGCATGTGGACCGGGGTCACTTCACCGTCTGTCAACGCTCCGCCCTCGCAGCTGGCTGTTGGCGATCTCGAATTTACCCTCGCGCTGCGCAATTCCTTTGGATCGCAATGCGCCTGAGAAACGAGCGGCTGCTTGATAATTCTAGGTAGAGATCAAACCACTCATAAGGATAGTAATACATTCAATCGGAGCGTTCTTTAATAGTTGTAATAAACATTGTCGATAAGTTGACACGAAACGTTTGCACACCACAAGCACGTGAGCTGGTCTTGTCTGGCATGTCACAGTGATTATTATTGCATATAAACCCGAAATTGGCACAGCACTGCAGTCATATATCATTGATTTAACATGAAATTTATTCGTTACTTACATGAAAACTAGAGGTGCTCCAACAACATACACTTTCTCGCATAATTATAAATAGTTTTGTACAATTAAAATATTGTACCGCCGTACTAAAAATTCAGTTCTAACTTGAAAAGTATAATTCAAACGAATCGCCCTCGTGCTTATCTGCATTTATTTCTATTGTCAAGAAAAGTAGTTATATCTTACTTTTAGAAATGAAACGAACATGAATAAATTTAAATGTTACAGTATTTACAAAACATCATACAGGAACGCAAGAATAATTTCACATGAACGTGCCTTGATTACATTTGAAGTGATCTTTCAATTTTTAATACCAATATCAGCGATTAAACCTTTTTAAAGTATAGAATTGTGTTTGTTACTGCTATTACCATCTTTAAATCTATTTCCTTTTATAAAAGTATTATATACATTATAAAATCATGACCGACAATTGAATGAATTCGAAGTATTTTGAAACCTCTGTGTTGCTATTTTCCGAACTGGCAATGCCTGAAATTCGAATTTACAATTCCTAACTTTTTTGCAATTTTCGAAAGTGCAGAGTGCGCTAAAAATAGGACCATCACTACTAGCTTTACAGTTCTTTGCTACATACAGGGATAAAAATGAAAGACAAAATTTGAAGTAGTTTCCGAGACAAGTGTTTAAAATGATATTAAAAGCGTCTGTACTCCATTTAAAAGTTTGCCAAAACAACAACATATTTTAGAAATAGCGAACATGATCTCTTTTGAAGACCTGCTTTTGATGAACACATTTCATTAATAAA
>BLKR01007951.1:0-28693 GCA_011170035.1 Teleogryllus occipitalis
TCCCCGCCCGGCTACTCCCCGCCCGGCTACTCCCTGCCCGGCTACTCCCCGCCCGGCTTCTCCCCACACCTCCCCGCCTCGCTCCTGCCCACTCCTCTATGCCCAGCTTCTCCCCCTCTCCTCTCTGCCCCGCGCCACACCACACCTCCCCGCCCAGCTCCTCACCCCACTCAGCTCCCCCACCCCACCCATAGCTTTCCTCCACCATTGCCCGCGCCGCCGCAACCCCGTCCCGCCAGACGCCACGCCGTCCCGTGCCGCTTCGCACTGCCCGCGCTGCCAAGCGCCGCTCCGCTCATCCCTCACTCCTCCTCGGTAGCGCCGCCAGCACTAGCCACACTAGCCGCCACACTAGCGCCGCCAGCCCCTCGCTCCAAGAGTTCCAGCCCCGTTCCCTCCTCACGCCCCACCTCGCTCTGCCCTTTCCCTCCCCCCACGCCCCGCCCCGCACCAACACGACTATCGCCGCGCCGCCCTGATCCCCTTGCCCTGCTCGCTCCTTATAGAACTGCTTCGCTTTCCCAACTCTACTAGCTCAGCTCTGCTTCTCCATCTCACCCCTTCCGCTTCACCTATCCTCGGCACTGCCTCGCGACCACGTACCGCGCTAAGTCTCCACGCTCACTCTAAGCGAGACTTCTCTGCCTCGGCCAGTCGTTCTCTCCCACCCTGCCCCGCCCCTTCCGATTTCCCACGCCCCATCCGTGCCAACAGGACTCATGTGCCACCCTGTTTCTCTCGCCTTTCTCCGCTCCATGGTGGCCTGTTCTTCCTCGCCCAGCTCTGCTTCCCTATTTTGCCGCCCTAAGCCCTTCACACCCTCTCGCTCCCCCTGCCTTTGGCATCGCCACGTTATCAGGCACCGCGCGAAGCCATCCAGTTCAGTCTCGCCCCGCTCCATGCCGGTCTATTCTGCTGTATCAAGCTCGTACCGCTTCGCCCTTACCCACCTCAAACGTTTGCTTCCCCTCTCCCCCGCCCTGCAACTCTACCGGGCCCGTCTGCCCTGGACTACCCGCCTCGGCCCGTCCCCCATCCGCCTCGGCCCGTCCCGCCACTAGTCTCTCGAGCCCAGCCATGCATTTCCATCCCACCTCACCCCACACCGCATCGCTCTGCCTCCCACGCCCGCTTCCCCATATACCGGCCCCGCCACGCCACTCCGCTCGATGCCCGCCTGCTCTGCCCCGCCCAGCCCAGGTTTTTCACCCAACCCCATTACCTCTCCCAGCACCCCGCCATATCACAAGGTGTAACACCAACCCGCCCCGCTCCGCTCCGACCCACCCTACTCTATACCAGCCTGCTGTGACCCGCCCAGCCCGGCAATTTCACTTACCGCCGCCCCGCCCCGCCCCGCCCCGAACCAGCTGCCATCCGATTCCCCTCCCAGCCCCCGCCATACCACTAGATGCTACACTAACCCGCCCCGCTCCGACCCACCCTACTCTATTCCAGCATCCTGTGACCCACCCAGCCCTGCTTAATTTCACTTACAAACCCGCCCCGCCCCGAACCATCTCCATCCGATTCCCCCTCCCAGCACCCCGCCATACCACTAGCTGCTACACTAACCCGCCCCTGCTCCGACCCACCTCTATTCCAGACTGCTATGCCCCGCCCAACCCTGCTTTATTTCACATCCCGCCCCGCCCGAACCAGCTCCGCCACCTACGTCATCCCTCATCTCTCCGCTCCGACGCGCTCCGTCTGCCGCGCGCAGCTGATCAAAGTGACGGCTGCGGTGCGCGCGGGGGCGTGGCCGAACGCGAAGAGAGCGGCGAGGGGTGGAGTGGGGGGACTTCAGAAATGCGAATCCGCCCACCGCCGCCGCCTACGGTGTACGGAAGCGAGTGGAGGACGAAGCGCCTTTGGGGGACTAAGAAGCTCCGCGAGGAGTCGAGGAGGAGCTTCTTTGACCTCTGAGGTGCAAACGGGGTCCAAAGACATCGCGGCAAAATGTGGTATGCGGAGGAACATATTAGAGGAGGAATTTGAAGAAAGGATCGTACTTAGCCATATTTTATGAAAATGCTCATTAATTGTGGGAATTCTGATTTGGTGTTGTTGCCGTTGTTATGAGAAGAAATAAAAGAGGTCATCTTCGTCAACATATTAGCTTTATTAAGATAGCCGACTTTCGACGGCTTTGCCGTCATCGTCAGTCTACAAGATACAGAAAGATATAACAAAATTATATATAAATACACAATAAGATAGAAAATTAAATTACAATTAATGGATACATCTAAAGTATTTAGTTACAGATAGCAGATAAAATTATTATTTCTTCTCAAATCCTCATTAGTTAAAATTTGTACAATATTTACATCACATAATTCGATTCATTCATTCATTCATTTATCCATTCATAATTCCATGCGCGTCAAGGTCAGAGAATTCAAACTTGCTGTGATTCCCGTGTTCCCATTCTCTGAATAAACTAGTGATGAGAAAACGGCACTATTATCTGGCATTATTTTTAACTTTGTCAATTATTTAAAAAAAAAGAACATTAATCGAAAATGAGTCCTGCGCGATTTTTAAGCATCTTTTACTCTATCGAAGGAAAAAATTTAAAGAAAAATTGTTACTGTTCCGCTAAAACTACTGGGCATTTTCAAACAAAATTTTCATGATTTTATTTAATTATCTAATGTTATAGAACATGTTTTATTAATAAAAATCTCCATCAATATTGTATTTTTGTACGTTAATTAAAATACAGAGAGTTTGCCAAAAAATGACCAACACCACCTTTTTAGCCGCCCCTTGCGTCATGCAAAAGAAAATATTTAAAGAAAAATATTGGAGCATTTTTGGAAAAATGTTTGTTTAAAATTGACTATATTGCACGCAAAACTACGTGAAAACGACTATTATTTTCTCCAAAACTTTATTTCAAGATTTTTCTTTGACCAAAGATTCCATTAAGGAAAAGTCTCTATCTTCCATATTGTAGTTGTAGGATCACTCCGATAAAATGTTCAGCTTGAGCAATTCACTAGCATTTCGTTTCCATCTTTAATTTCAAAAGAAGGCAGATGTATCAATGAAATGATATAGCCTCCCTTTCTTTGGAGTACATTAGTGCAAAACGCAACCTAATGAATGTTGTGCATGCAGATACATCATATATTTTACCAAAACAATGTAACAATAAAGTTTTGACTACGACAGTTGTACCGCAGCCTTGAAATTACATGTATGAATATATACTTTTTTGTACCTCTTCTTTGTACCATTTTTGTACCTCTTTTTTTGTATCATCAAGTTCCAATGACTGTTGAGAACATATGACTTAGTTTGCAGTGTTTCCATTAGATATTTTTCATCTAGTAACCTATCAGCATATTTCTTTCCTTATTATACGTTTACTTGTGGAACGTGATTAAAAATAGCTTGTGAACTAATATAGTAAAATACAATCATAACGTTGTTTGTTGTTGCACTGAGTAGAACGAACAATACTAATATCTGAAGAATATTTTTTTAAATCCTCATTCGCTAAAATAATTGTAATGTTTATTTTTTGACTTACTATTTGATACACATTCCATATTATGTTATTAAAATTCGAGAAATTTATCAATTAACTCGTAAAACGTTATTTCTCGTGCTTTAATTCCATTAATGAACGCCGAGTGAAATGTTTAAAGTCTTTTTTCTCTAATACTTCTCTAATACTGAGGGATCCACAATTTTTATTTTGAGAATTGCGTGTATTGTAAGTAGAATAATAAATCAAAATTAAAGAAAAGTTTATTAGGTAAAGTAGAAATTATCTCAATTTTATTTAGTAATATTCACGAGCATCTACTACAGTCCACCATGTTGAAGGCGGTGAAGGCATCAGGTGAAGGCCGAATGTCACGCGTCCGCACTGAAGACAGCCATATTGCGCGGCCCTCGGTCGATGCTTTCGCTCTTCATTGGTCCGTTAATGAGCCAAATACAGTGGAAATTAGATTTCCTGCTAAATCGGAGTTCTGATGTCGTCTTGATGGAAGCACGGGGAGCTTGCTGACGTGATTCTCCGAGTTTCGTCGCTTGTTGAGACTTGCGAAAAAGGGCACCGCGATGCTTAATTAGAAAACATACATGTATCACCAAGTACATAGAATTTAAATTCATTTATAATTCAATAAAATTAGTTTATAATGAAATTATTTTTCATTTTAAGAGAGTTTATTAGTTTATGTTTGAAAACATTTAACGTTCATTGACGTATCTAATATCAAAGTGTTGCATTTTGGCGTGAAATGAAATGCAATTGTTCTAAAATTAAATGTTTTTTCTGACTATTCAACTCTTGAAATTAAAAACCAGTAGTGTTTAATTGTGCACACAAAATGACCCAATAAGGGCGGTGTACCTCAAAAAGTTTATCGCTTTTTCTATCCGATTTTTCCCTACTGCTTCTTCCTACTGGCCAATCATAAACTGTGACTCATCTACCTTACGAGGCGGTATGCATCGATCGCTATGTTGATGTTCAACTAAGTGTACTATAAAATAACCTCATGGCCTTAAACATAGATTTGAGATATTTTCAATATTTGGCGTATATTGGAACTCTGTTGGACATAATTTCAATCCTCGCTTTTACGAGTTGTGAATTTATCGACAATTTCAAAGGCACTCTTAGTATTACCTACGATAATCAGATTTGCTGGAAACGCGCTCCGTAAAAGGGAATGTCTACAGATATATTTCTCTTATGTAAGTGTGATAGTTGATACTCTAACGAAAGTGTGAGCGAAGTAGTAAGCGTCTATTCTAAATATAATCCAATTGAAATTATTCCTCAATTCAAACCAGGAAAGACAGAAACCAAACGACAAATCCTCATTACTACCGCGGACATCAACCAATATTTTTAATTCAAATTATAGTAGACCAAGTGCGTACTAAAAATGTTATAATGAAGCACTAGAGCCGAGAAAAGTTGTATGATAACTCCGGTCAACAATGAAAAATCATCAGAAATAAAATTTTGTGTAATTTACGATGTATCACACCCTGATTCCAAATATGTCCTTATAATTGTTCTAGCATGTATCATTTTTGTGATAAGATGGATTTAATTTTGCGAAGAAGTGGATTATTCCCAAAAATAACGACTTACTTAGTCAACAAAAAATTATCTGAATGGAAAATAAGTGATATTTATTGTCACCCCCCGACTCCCGATATGTGCTTAGTTTTCCTGTAACACAAATAGTTTCTGGGATAAGACGGTTTTCGTATGGCGTATTTACAAATTCCCCACGATAAAAAGCCTTTCTCTTAGGAATCTCTGTTGCTGGGAATGAAATAAGCTTTTTTTTACCAACGTATGTCAAGACACATAAGATACAGATATTCAGGTGTGTTTATTTGTAAAGAGTAACGAGTGGTCAAAAGAGCTTTCTCAAAACTCGCCTGGATATACAAACTCGTAGGGTGTGTCCTTGTTGCTTGAGGAAGAGCAGGTATTTTTTTGCTTTAAATCCGTGTGTTATTAATATTACCATCGAAATGTCCCGGAAGTGTAAACATAACTCTGACACATTTTGCTACGTGAGTGGTTTGTTCACAACAAACAAAAACTCAGAGGCGTGAATCCCAACATATTTGTTCAGCTTCATATAAAGTTTGGACTAATTGTTTAGTGAAGATGATAGCTCTAGAGCATTCAAGTGGAAAAATGTCCAACAATCAGCGCAACAAAAATGAAGGAAGGAATTTTAGCGGGACCCGAAATCTGAGATGTTTTAAAAGATGATGCGATCACGCAAACGATGACTTTAGAAGAACCAGATGCCTGAACAAGTTTTCACTGGGTTTGTGAACCTTTCCAAGGGAAAAAACAATCTTCAGATTCTGTTAATGGAATCAATAGACATTTGTGTTAGTTTCAAACACTGGGCTGTAAAATGTCACTTAAGTTGTACTTTCTACCCGTCCTTTACCAATACAATTTATAAGAAAATGTAATAAGGCGATTTTTAGTGTTACAATTGGAATCACTATTGTAGAAAAATGGTGGGTTCTGGCGCAAATCTGAATGCAAAACCGTACTCTCTGTTCAAAACTGGTTTAGAAAAATATAATCTTATTTCCGATGATTACCACAAGTTTTATTTTGTAAACCTGTGTAATTAGTAAATCTTCAAACTTGATCTCAGGTCATTTTTTATCTTCCTGTATTTAAATGACTACTTAGTTCAATAGAAATGGGAATAAAACAAAAACACCAGAAAAAAGGCAATTTGTTCTGTACATTACAATCAATTTATGTAATATTTATACCAACGATACGTTCTAAGAATATGTGTCACTTAGTAATAAAATTAAAAATTAAAAAATAATGCTTTAGTAACTACAATTCCGAAGTAAGTGTTCGTAACCACCATAGTTCTTACTTCACGAGATAGTCACTGATGAAAATTGCAATCAAATAAGAAAGATTCAATAGTGCAGTAGTATTCACGGTATTCATCTTTATTGTCTTTATTATGAATTAATTGGGTACCCTATCATTCCGCGCTTTGTAAATAATAGTTTTATAAGTGAAAATGGATTAATTTCGCAACTCGGAATTGCCAGGCTCTAGATTGTAGGTCCCATCATATAAGTGCAGTATTGTGTCTGGATAATACAAATAGTGCCTTCCGTTCACTATCAAGAGTTGTTAGATACGTGAAATTGAACTGCAGGGAATATCAAATAACCAATTAAAAATTACATAGCTTTAAAGGTTCTGAACGTTACAGACCACCTCCGATGGAGTACAGGTTCGCAGAAGAACTCATCCTTTAAAACTACCGACTGAGAGCTCAGAGCAAGTATTGCTACTGTCTCTGCAACGATACTCACCAGGAAGTTTCAGAGCAAGTATTGCTACTGTCTCTGCAACGATACTCACCAGGAAGTTCTAGCCGGTGGAATTTCGACACTAGCAAGATAGCTACAGTCGACTAGCTAGATTGCTAGGTCGAATCAGCGGCCATTTGGAGGAAAATAATCTAGTAGCCGTCTGCTCTGATTGGTAGTTTTCCATGGGTTCTCCAATCAACACTAGGTGAATGGAAGAGCAGTACCCTAACAAACAGGCAACAAAACGCGCGATCGTTCCTTGTCTTCCTTGTTCTGTTATCACCCATTACACACATACTGAGCTTTACATGCACTACTCTGTCACACATGTCAGGAGACCAGTCAGGAGCTTAGAACTTTTCTAGGCTTGAACCATGCCCCGTTGATGGAAGATACCCAGAGGGTGAAATTCCTCGGAAATCAACGTGTAACTCGGAGCTGAACTCGGTCATATCCAGACTGCTCCTTAGATCAAATATTCATAACACTTACGGGACTAAAGGCAGGAAATGATGTGCATGGAGAAATTACTCAACCAGACCTCTAAAAAAGGAACAGAATAATCAAAATGATATCTTATTATAAAGATTCCAAAATAAGCAATGTAACGAAGGTGGCAAAACGTAAGAGGTCGCAAACCGAGTTTTAATGGCCATGAAATCTCTGTTTTCGATTTATCGAGGATGATAACCTGTTGTAGCGAATCATTTTTTCGAATTTCTTGAGGACCTTCTGAATTCTTCTATGCATAACACATATTTCTGTATAGTCAGTTTGTTGGTAATGACGGGGGACTGGAGGTAATGACATTTCCATAATTGAAATACAATTACTTTTTGGCCTCTGAGGTGGCTCTTGGGCAGCGTACTAGCTTCCCGGGTATAGTACTCGGGTTCGATTCCCGGTCGAGGCAAAAATAGAGTTGTAGCTCTCTTTAAAATCGTTCCAGTTTCGTATCTGTGTGACGAAGAAAAGCTCAAGCAGGCGGATCTTGCTAGTTACGGTGAAAAGAATTACGTCATGTTTGCCTCATGTCGTTCTTACCCTCAAGCATGCGAATTAACTATGCGCAGGCTTGGGGGACACCGGTAGTTGGTCTTCAAAGTTGGACTGCCGACCCTATAACGCCAAATACAAAACATTGTTTTTGTTGATATAAATTGTACAAAATTGTCAACGTTTCTTAGTATATCAAACATGTAAGGACTAACATGTGAAGTGATCGCTTCCAAGGGAAATTTGTGGATGATCAGTATAATGAAAGAAATTAAAAACATAAGAAAAAAACAACCAGAATGTGCCAAGTTGACGCCTATTTGATCACAAACACCTTGGAAAAATAAATGAGATGTGGATTCCAGTGTTCAGAAGTGGAAGATTAGAATGCTTTAACTGTACAACAATGCATATAGATTTCAAGTTAAAACGTATCATTAACCATTGTATTACTTGATTCCATTCCCTATTTTGCAATGATTGATAGATTGATTGATGATTCCCGGCGCGCCAACTTCAAAGGTCATTATTCCCGGGAGTGTAGGGAATGTTTTTTTTCCTAGGGAGGAGACGGTGATCTTCCTCCGCTGAACGTTCTGTCGCTGACCTTCCCGTCGGCTAACAGGATTTTCCCCAAGCCAGGTAAATCCCATCCGCAGGCACGGCCCAGCGATGACAATCTCTTAAGTCTACCAGTATGAGTGAGAGAGTACAGTGAATTGTGTGTACGGAAGGGGGCGAGGATAGGAGAAGGAAGAGGAAGGAAAAATCGCGCGCTGTCCGTTTTTTAGGGTACATCTCCGGCATTCACTTGTTGTCGATCGAGGACACCACGGAAAACCATCGGCCAGAAACCGGCTGCTAGAAGTTTCCTCCAGGAAGCAGCTGAATTCAACCCAGCCATCTAGCTGGTGACGAAAATCCTGCCATCGCCAGGACTCGAACCTAGGATCTCTCGGTCGGAGGCGTTGCAATGACATTAGTTGTGGCATTAATCCATCTCTCCAGGCCCCTCTTTTTCAAGAATCTATTTTTTTCAACTAGTCTATTTGAGTAACGTTGGCACGCTCTACATCCTTCCCTACTCAGAGTGTCCAGCGACACAGTCCAGCTTGCATCCGGCGCCCAAGCAGAGGCCTTAATGGCTCGCGGCGTCTGCGAATAGGAGACGCGCCGTTTTTATTCGCACCGCTGCTCGAAGGGGCGGATTACTGCAGGGATTTCCTCGGCGCCTGGCGCGCTCTGCGAAACGAACGCGCGCGCCTTGCTGGAAGTCCATTAGTCCGGACGCCGGCGCGCCCAACCCCGGCGGATGGCAGGGGCGGGCCGCAAGCGACCGCACGGAAATGCCAACTCGAGGTGGTTGGTTGGTTGGTTGTTAGTGATTCCGGAGGCGTCAACAGCTTAGGTTGATTTGATTTGATTTTTTCGTGTTTTCGGGCGCGTCAACTGCTTCGGTCATTAGTCCCGTTAGTGTAGTGCATGTTTTTTTCTCGTGATATGCGCGGTGATCTTTCCCCGCTGGATGGCGAGATCCGGCGCCGACCTACCGTCGGCTAGTGGGGTTTCCCCCTAACCAGGACTCTCCCACCAGCGGGTCATCACCCCAGCCGGGACAAGCTCTAAACAGCTTAGGTCATTAGTCTCGTAAGTGCAGTGCATGTTTTTCCTCGGTAGGTGGCTTTGATCTTCCACCGCTGGATGGTGACATCTGGCGATGACCTATCGTCGACTAGCGGGGTTTCCCCAACCAGGTATCTCCTATCAGTTGGGCACCGCCGCCGCCGAGACAAGCTCTAAGCTCCCGACCGGTCTCCCGGCATGTGTGGTAGTATAGTGCATGTAAGTATGTGTAAGGGGCGAGGATAAAACAAGGAAGAGGAAGGAAAGATCGCGCGCGGTTTGTGGCCCGTTTGTTAGGGTACTACTCCGACATTTTTCTGGTATTGATAGGAGAAACCATAGAAAACTACCGATCAGAGCAGCCGGCCTCTAGAATTCTCCTCCAGACAGCGACTGAATTCGACCTAGTTGACAAGCAAGGACCTCCTAGGACCTAGAACCTCTCGGTTAGAGGCATTGCAGTGACATCAGTTGATGCCCTGAGCCATCTCTCCCGGTCCAACTCGAGATTTAGCAGAAAAACTACTGATGGAAAGAAAATTTCGCCGGTCCCAACGGTCGTGATTGCCCAAGTGTCAGCACAGTGGCGATGTCTTTGAGGAGAGCGGCAAAATCAAATCAGGCCATGTCATGGATTTTACCTCATAAGCTATATATGTGGCATAGAGAAGTACTGAAATGCGGTGACTAAAAATGGCGATTTTGTGTCATTAATAACAAATTGTGGGGCCCTGATATCGAAAGACAAGATACATTGTCTTTTTATATATATTAAATTGTTTCCTCTGGCAGTTTGCGTCTCAAAATTCACATTTTATGGGTCCTTGAAACCGCAAAATTTGTTCATGGCAAAATGTCTGTCTATCCGGCTGTCCTTGCGTCTCCCCGTTTAACTATCCGTCAGTAGTCAACGCTAGCACCTAAAATGCGCAGACGCTTTTTTATCCAAAATTGATATTCTCCAATCAATCAGCACGAACTCAGACCCTCCTAGTTTGAAATGAGTATTTTTATTTTGGGGAGTAATTACTTTACACATAGCCTTAAAAACTTCGAGATTTTCTCAAATTGTTTCAATATTTTTGGATTTGTTTCCCGGATAGTATAAAAAGATGTTTATGTCATTTTTTTAAAAAAATCTGAATTTTTGAAAATTACAAAACTTTTTGGGCATCTTCCTGTAACTACAGTATTGATGATAGTTATACTTTCTTAATTGAATCTCTTTTTCAAAGACATTTGAAATAAGGTTAAGAACTGTTTTTTTTTAATATGATTAATATTCCCTTTCCTATGCGTGAACTATAGGTCATTTTAAAACTTTTTTAAACGGTATGAGTTTTTTCTTTAAATGTGTTTCTCCGATAGAGCAAAAATATTTATACCTGTAGATAGCGTGTCATAATTTGTACCTAATATAGGCTTCGAGTGCCTCAGTCACCCTTCGAAAAAAAGGGAGAAGAAAACAGCCCTTTTTCAATTTGTTTGATAAATTCGTGTTTATTTTGAAGTTTATTTAAATAATTTACAACCAAGAAGTGATTTATTAATTTCTAAGAATTTGTTTTTATAAATTTATATCATTTGTTTAATGTATATATACTTGTATACTAGCCGCACCCATTAAGTAGAATGATATTTAAATTTTTTCTTCATTCTTCTGCAGCAAGAACATTTTTTAAAATAGGAAATATACATATATAATAAAATAAATATTAGATTAATATTTTACGATGTGTTATAAATGTAATATAATTAATATATTATTATATTACGAGAATATTAGTCAACTTAAGAATAGCTATTTTATTGTACACAAGTATAATTTTTTTTACAGTAAAACAGAAACAAACGAAGTGTCCGTGGAAAATATAAAAACTGAAGTAAACGCGCAAACTGTTATAATATAAATATACTATAATCAATAAAACAACCTGAATAATTATGCGTGATTGATGAAGTAAAACCGATTTCCGAACCACTGGATCGTCAACTACTGTGAACAGAAGCGGAGCCAGGAGCAGTAACAAAGGAAGGTGTGAGGTGACAGGGCCATGTTTATAAACCTCAGTCAGGGACCAGCCGGGCCTAGAAGGCTGCCAGTGTTCGATTTTGCGATTTATGAACGGCCCCCAGCCAATTTCAGTCGCCCCTTGTCCTCATAGCAAGCAACCAGGTGGCAGGCCCCTACGATCTCTGCTGGCAGAGCTTCATAAATACGACCCGTAGTGACCCCTCGTCACGTCACATTTCCTTTGCGATGAAATTCATCGGAAATGAATGGCAGAAGTTGAAATATAAGCCTCCAATTCGGTACAAAAAGCTTCCATCGACATGTCAAAAGATTATAAACATTCAAAAGAATAGAGTTGGTCTAAAACAGTGCGGAGGTGACTCAGGCACCCCATGCGCTCACTCCCGTGTTAGAAATGGTGCAGGATCTGCTTGCAGCGAAATCACTGTATTTTCGAAAAAAATGGCACAAAATTAACATTGTAATAGTACAAACCTCAATAGAGATTTTCTCCTTGGTGAAATCTGTTCTAAAAAATTAACTATATAAGCTCATTTCTAGCAGCAATTAATAGTTATTGTATAATTTTACATGAAGTAAGGGTAAATTATATTTTTTTCTGAAACGGTTACAATTGGTTAAAATTTCTTCGTAGGTGAGGATAAAGGACGCATAAAAAGTCACATTTTTGTCGACGTTACTGAATTGCAAAGGTTACAAATAAATACGTGCTGTCTTGTATTGAAGAAAGGCTTCCTATTCCACTATGAATCACCTTCCCTAGATGATTCTTTCGTCTTTCGCCTGGCAATTGGCATTGGTGACTTGGTTCGGGCCAGATACCTGAATGAACCATTCTCCGGCCGGTGACATCAGATTCCGTTCCGTACGGAATGGTCGTACGAAACACAGGAGCGCATAATAAGCTCGCATATGTTCCCTCCGCAGCCTAATTACAGGTTTCCCAAGAAGGGCCAAAAGGCTGCTCTTGCAAACTAGAACTCTATACAAACTTACGGATTCTGGGGCCACTTCCGTTTTGTGGTGCGGGAACATGGAGGTTAGCCAGTCACAGTCTGCAATACGAAGAAGAGAAAAATACCTAAAAGGATTGGGAGTCGAAAATGTAATAATTACGCATTCCTCAAAACTGCAATAGATGCAAGAAAATTATGCCCTTCTTCTCTCTATGCATAACGCACTAAGGAAATATGGCGGATTATTCCAATTTTTAAGAAACAATTTTGTTTGTGTATTGTGTATTTACACAAAACAAAACCGCCTCACACTACTATCGCGCATAATCGTCTCATATATTATTTCAGTATTTCACCTTTTGCGGCTCTCACACGCAACCAATCTTTATAAATGAAGCCTCTAAAGACAGATATTTTTAAAGAGACGTGACGAATTGCACTTTCACTTTAAAAGTATGAAGGATTTGTTTAAAAAACACATCTAAATATCTATGTCAAATGCAATATGCAACATTCGGCCGCATTTATTAATCTATATCATTAAATAACTCCTAAACGAAGGTTTTTAGGGCGTTAAAACTGAAGTTTTTCGACGCTTCTCGATTCTACCCCACCCTTTCAGTGCCTGTAGAATCTGCAACTTTATGTGAAATTAAACCAATTACTTGATATTCTACGCGATTGAATTACAAAAGGTGTACCTCTCTGTTCGGTAACAACGTTAAATAATAGTTTGTATTGACAAAGGTGTATTTTTTGTTATCAATTACAAGGAGACATAAAGAACAAGTAACGGAGGTCAAGAAGGTCTTGAAGACAAAGATATCTTACAGGCTTAATACTGAAATGGAAAAATAGGGAAGATAAGGTGAAACATGCAAGATTTCTCCCACGGGTACGCTAGTTCAGAACTAATTCTGACTAAAGGAAAACACTGTAAACTGTACTACGTAGAGTGTGAAATATCGTTTAATATGCTCTCAAAGTAAAATAAAAATGTTTGTTTAAATTCTGTGATAAACTATTTTGTATGTACTGTATTGTTATGTGAACATTATGATAATTGTTTTAAGTCTTGCACCGTTGTCAAATTGGAAGCTATGTAATATAATTTGTTATAAAATCCAGTAATTGTGAATTGTATTGTCATAAAATTAAAATGGAAAACCTTTAATATGGGGGAGGGAATTATGACTCTAGAGTTCTATTGTATTTGGGTTAGGTTTTATTGAGTTATGTTTTATCTTATACCTTTAACGCGGCAATTTTCTCATCTATTTTTTTAAATTCATTTAAAAGTACAAATGAATTCACTTTGAAGTTAATTATCTTTAATGTGTGTTCTTTTATATAATCACGGTTAAGAATGTACGCAAATTAGTTAAAAAATCTTCGCCATTCAAAAAAAAAAAAAAAAAAAGGAAAAATATGGAAAGGAATCCAAAAAGAGAAACCGATTACTGGATTTCACTGAAGCCAGTTTACTGGGTGTGTTATTTCTTTCTGTGTAAATGCTTCTTTCAATACAAATAAATGAGGGTTGTCCAATAAAGAAAAAAATTACTATCCAGAGTGTAATTCAAAAATTTCTGGGTAATAAAATTATTATAAATGAATCGGAAATGGTGAGATACGAAGCGGAAAGGGCGACACACAAGTTAAACAAAACTGAGTCAGAAATTTGCCAACACGCTCAATCGTTGAATCAACATCAAAGGGAAAGTGCTGGAAAGTGAGGAGAGGAGGGCTTCCGTGGCAGCGCGATGGAGTGCAAACAGGCGAACTCCACTTGGAAATCTAGAAACTCCTGAAGCGATTACGCAAATGAAGCCAACAATCCCCACAAACTCATTCTATACACCGGAGCTAAAATGCAGAACGAAAGACCCGCCTCTAATCTAGGTTTACCATATTCGTTGAAGCACCATTTGGTATTTGATTTAACCGAAATAAAGCTTGCTCAAAGTAAGAGAAAAACTAACATTTTATTACAATTTTAAATTACGTCCAGAAGTGTTAGTTTTACATCTAATCATCTTGACTGCACACGAAATATCTACAGCCAAAGTGAAAGTACTGCATTCTGTGAGGTACCATCCCTACGTGATCTCCAATTCAATTCCTAACCGTATTAACCGGAGTAATCAAGCAGATTAGGGTTAGTTAGCTCATTATATCCCCTTGTGAATACTAATCAGGTATAATATTACAATCCGTTATGATGGTAGACTATGAATTGTATATAAGGGAGATGGAGAAATTCATAGAAATTTGGAATTGTGATTTGTAGGTAGATGTAACACATCATATTTTTCTTTCGAAGTGTTACACATTTCTGCCTGGTATACGATGTATTTTATCGTATATCTGACTAGAATTTCTGAAATACTACAGTACATTTCACATGCGCTATTCTTTTCTTCAATAACATACAGTTTCATAACGATACAGCGGTAATATTTAAATGGATGCAAGGTCGTAACCTATATTTATACATATTTTTAAATATTATTCTGATCCTCCGAAGAAAGAGAAGTATTTACATTCGAAACTTGCATAAACGTCTTAAGAATTTAATTGAAGTAACTACGAGCACAAACAGTAACAATTTTATTTTACAATGCATCAAAATATGAGGATACAATAAACTACTACTCCACTGTCACTATCACTTTCTCCCCGCCCTTAATAATAACTGCTACAATCTGAAAACAATCTATATAGTTGTCAACACTGCCCGCCAATTACTCTAAATTGCCAATTAATCTTCCGTTGATCAGTTGCGATCCGTTGAAGTATAGATTTTTCTTTTAGATTACCACATTATACTCAGTGCTTGGTTGTGCTTCTTCAGCAAGCGAATAGTTGTTAATTTGAAAGTAAACCGAGATTTCAGTTTATTGCATTGTCAAGCTATTACTTTACCTAGCCTAGTCTGGCGCCCCCGGCGCGTGCTGTCATTTCGATATGTTGTTTCTGCTAAGCAAGTTCACAATGAAATAAAATTTGAAACACAATGCAATTGCCTGGCTCCTCTAACCTCGGGCACAAAGAGTTACTTGAAAAATTATCTATTGAAGTACTTTGTAAATATCTGTGTGTTAATTATCGTCCGTAATTTGTATAATAGTAATATTAATACCAAAATTATATATAATATTTGTATATTTGTATAATTTCGTCTATTTTATAAATCATGATCTAAGGATTCACTTTATGCCGGAAAGTAAGTTCAGAGTTTTACCGATGTTGTAGTCTCAAAAATCCTTAAAATCATGTTTTTCTATAATTCGTCCGGAATATTCTATGTGAATGCGGCTAAAGAAGACCAATCGAGTTGTCTTGTCGAAAGGAATCGAATGCGCTAATAATCGCCTCTGAATGTACCTGAAAACATCTCTAAAACACTGTCTTATTAATAATTCTCCTATAATGTTCCAGACGGACGCGGGAAAAATGAACAATTCTCACTCAATAAAACAAGACGCGTTACATGACACCTCATTTGCCTCAAATGGAGAATCAGAATAGGTCTAAACGAGAATGAAGGGTGATGGATTGACAAACTCAGAGATTGATGGACAGATGGACAGACGGAGATTGTTTGAATACATCTCAGCAGGGGACTCGAAACCTTTTTGTCTGCGGACCAAAATACATAAGTAGCAAGGGCTCGGGTTTCACCTAACAAAGTTCGTTGGTTGGTTGGTTGTTAATGATTCCGGGCGCGTCAACTACTGTGGTCATTAGTTCCGTAAGTATAGTGCTTTTTTCCTCGGGAGATGGCTTTGACCTTTCCCCACTGGATGGCGAGATCCGGCGCCAACATACCGTCAGCTAGTGGGGTTTTCCTTAAACAGGTATCTCCCTCCAGCGGAGCATCGCTCCAGCCGGGACAAGCTCGAAACTTCTGCATGTGTGGTAGTGTATTGCATGTTAGTGTAAGTGTGTGTGTGTGTATACGAGATGAGAATAAGACAAGGAAGCGATAGAAAAGACCGCGCGCAGTCCGTGGCCCATTTGTAATGCGCCGTCATTCGCCTAGTGTTGATCGGAGAAACTACGGAAATCTACCGATCAGAGCAGCCGGTCTCCAGAATTCTCCTCCAGATAGCGACTGAATTCGATCGATATAGCTGACAAGCTAATGTCGAAAACCTTGCCACTGTCGGGATTTGAACTTAGGATCTCTCGGTCAGAGGCACTGCAGTGGTAACAGTTGATGGCCTGAGCCATCTCTCCCGGTTACCTGGAGGAGAATTCTAGCAACCTGCTGCTCTGATCAGAAGTTTTCTTGTAGTTTCTTCGAGAAACACCAGAAGAATGCCGGAGAACCCTAAAAAACGAACCGTACCGGGAGAAACCCTAGCCTACGTGGAGGTCGGTGTTGGATCTCACCATTTCGCGGACAAATATCACCTCCATCCCGCAAGTGACGCGCCCATAGACTTCAAATAATCAATCCAACGTTGTAACACCTCTTGAAGCATTTATTTTTTCGATAATAAAGGTCTTCATTGTTGAGAGCGTAGGCTTCCGCGGCCGGAGTCATGATTAACTTGGCTATCCGGGAGACGCCGCGTCCAGGGCACAGGTGCCGACGTTTCGGTCGCCATTCTGCGACCTTCCTCAGGGCGTAGTACTGCGCCCTGAGGAAGGTCGCAGATAGCCAAGGTAATCACGTCTTCATTGTTAATAGTACTTTAATCATTTTCATATTCATGTTCCTTCTATTGCTCCTCTTCGATTTCATAATCACGATTATTTCTCCTAAATAATAGGAATGATTTCCTCTTGCTTTAAGCTCTTCCAATATATCTTCCTCGAATAGTTGAAAGCCCCAACCATCAATTCTAATTGAGGAAGTACCAGGTATTTCATAATATGTATAAGTATGTGTGTGTGTGTATATATATATATATATATATATATATATATATATTTATACATGCCTATAATATTTTATAGAAGAAATATTATCTCTATAATTACATGTTATCTCGGAGCTTTCGTATCACTACGTGAACAAATACTTATGCAATTGGTATCGGCTGTATCTTGTACCGCACCACACAAAAAGTTTACAGAACTCTCAAAATAAACTACAAGAGAAGCTCTTACTTTGTCCAAAGAAGGTACTGAGTCGCTAATAAGGAAGGTACTGACTCGCGGGATGTGTAGATCCAACAATAAGTAGTTGTTCCAAAAGTCTCAACTTGCCGGCGCGTTATGGTAGACCGCGATGGCGATACCAATTAAAGGTTAATATTGTTCATAACTCTCATAATAGTATTAACTGATTATTTCACCTTTGAAATAAATTGTAAATATTCGTTGAATAAAAAATATTTTTCTTCTTCTTCCGCTTCTTAGTAACCATAGGCCTATTCCATTCCTTGGATTTAAAAGCATTCGTGCTATCGTCGTCTCGGTCTTCTGAATATCTTCTTCCCATAGGTCAAATCAATAACTAAAAATCAAAAATACGTAAAAAATTAAAACAATAATTAATGTATGTTTGAACGGGTCCCATATTATCCGGCCACGTTTTCCTGAGCGTTCATTTCGCTAAACGCGAGAGAAGTAGAAGAAAATTTGGGTCACTCGGCGGCAGTATTGTTATATCAAAATCGTCGCTCGGTTTTCGATTTAAAGTAGTTTGTATTACATTGCAGCGAAAGTTTTTGGCCATCAAATCAAACAAGTTCCTTGCTGTCTTTAATTCTTAATTTTACTAATGTTGGTAAAGAAGTGGGAGAAAGATTCTGTGGCTCAGGCGGTTGCGCAGATAATAGTAGAATATTATGGAAGAGCACTTTGAGAAAGTGATAGAAATTGAACAAAGCTCAATGTTTCGTGTACTCCATGTTGGACATACATGAGTGAGTTCCTCCGGCACACCGATTTTTGCTCGTTCTGCGCACCACCAGTTTGCGTCATGAACCTCGTTACCACAGCACGAGCACATAGTTTGAGTAGCCAGTCCAGGTGCTCGCAGCCGCGTTGCATGGAGATCGAATAGTGTTGAGAAATATTTTGGTACAAAAGTGGCAGAAAATGACTATTTTCAACGGTAACCAACCAAAACTAAAGCAATGCAGTTGTACAAGATGCAATATTTTAAAGAAATGCTTCATAAATCTGTTTCAATGTCTTGTAATGAGGTGATAATTTTGGTACCTGACTGCTTTTAAAATTCCCGCTAATATCGTGACGCAAACTAGTGTCTGAAGCTCATTGGCTGAGGTCGGATACGGTGCGCCATGATGTGCTCTCTTTTTAATTCGATATCTCGCTCATGAAAGGCTTCTTCCGTTTCAGAAATGAAAAATAGAGCTTATCTCTAAGACTCTAAAAGAAAGAGACTATCTGCAAGGCTTCATTTTCTCCTTGCCATTTGCACACACAGGAAAGATGTTGCGCTCGTTAAGTTTGCGCCTGTTCAAAAGTTAAACATAAGTCTTTTTTCTCAATCTCCTGCCTCTACAGCAGGAAATGAAAGCAAAGTTCTTGCGCGCACAAAATGTTCTTCAGAAGATTGTAATGGAATTTTCTTGTTGTGTTCACAAACTTAATAATAATCACAAAATATATAAACAATGTTAGAACAAAATAAGAGAACCTGCTTAGTTAAATGTTACTTAACAAAATGTTACTTTGGAAATAAAACCAAATTCTTCTTCTAACGGTATGGGCAGCACTGAATTGTCCGTTGTAAGATCATTGGCTGGGAACATTGTTAACATTGTAACGTTGGAAAGCATTTAGATGTAAGGATACAGAATATCAAATTGTCATTTAATATAATCAAAGATCGTTTCTATTCCTTCAATTTAATTTTACGAAAATTTCATGATTCTGCTTGTTTCTAACCAGCCGTGCTACGGAGATAGGTACGCGAAATAGGTTAATCGCCAATTACGTAAGAGAAGGTTCAGAAGTCTATGGTTCATAAGAAATGAGCAATTCGAAAAGTAACTTCAATTGAATCCTTAATCTTTCATCTCCTTCTCTTCTTTTCTTACACCTTATTCGAATACACATTTCAATGCACTTGGTAAATCAGTAATATTTTTCTACATATTAAATTTTGGTAATTGAAAGACCTACATCTTCCATAATTTATTAAATAACTTTTCCAAGCATGTCCTTGGTTTTTCAATAACTTTTACAATTTTATTGCAGGGCATTTTTTGGAATATTTAGTTTTTACTATGTATAGATGGATATGTAAATCATTCTTATTGAACTGTTTTTTCATGCAGCAGTTCAAAATTTTTTGTTTACATTGTTTAGTCTTACTTCTGTAATTCAATCCTTTGAAAAGCATAATCATGTCGAACATGGAAATATTTCTTAATAAGGTTAAAAGATCATTTATTTGTAAAATATGTATTAGATAATTTAACTCTGCCTCTCATGTTTTCATGTTTCCCTTTATGAACCTACACTTCCCCTCACAGTTTGCTCGCATTTTTCTCATATTTGTGAAACTTTTGGCTCTGCACTCAATTTCGTATACATCAGTCATTTCTTAAATGAAGCAAATACTTTATACCTGTAGAAACCGGAAGGAATGTACAAAATGTTGGGTCTTTGAAAGAGAGCCCTCGGAAGGAAAAGATAAGAGAAAAAAGAAGCTGGGCGGACGGGCAGTGGGCATCTCAGCACAGTTTACGCCTGCGCACAAACGCCCGGGGGGAGTGGTTCATTAACTGGAGCGAAGCTTCATGAAGCCCGAGAGGGGACTTTTTAAATAGCAACAGGACTTGTTTGCTCAGCCTCCTGGAGCCAGGGTGATGCGCCACCCTCAGGATAGTGGACGAGCAAAGCAAAGAAGTGTTAAAGACGGGAGGTCGAAACACATAAAATATTGCGAAGAAGAGTAGAACATGCAAAGAAGAATGTAGAAATTCGGGAGAAAAATTCAACCTGCAAACGTACTTACCTCTACAAGATTTTCACCAAGAAGGCGCTTTTAGTTTGTGGCAAAGTTCTGTTGGTGCAAAGTTTGCTGAGAGAACTTCCTTTGAGTAACTTAATGACTGAAAATATATTCTTTTGAAAGCAATGAAAGTAATGTACTCACGAAAAAACAAATGTTATGTAACTCGCATCTTTGAGGGAAGAACTGTACTACAACTTTTGAATGGATTATCATTCAAAAAATCTTATTCAATAATAAGCCGCTATTGTCTCTGCTAAATAACTTCATTTTATGTACATATATTTTATACATTATATTTATGTACATTATTATACATTCAAGAACACAAAATAAACAGAAATAACAATAATAACGCTTTATTAAAAGTCTGGAGAAGTTATTTTTATTAAAAAAATAGTATTTGTAATAAAAAAACGAAAGAAAAAGAAAAATAAATTTATCATGTTGGAATGAATATTGAAGGATATTGATAAACTTTTTTTTCTTAACCAAAACCTATCAAAAAGTGTATATAATATATATATATATATATATATATATATATATATATATATATATATATATTCTTGAGACCAATTACAAGTTAATGCTTCTTTCCATACTTCATCTATTATTGAGGGAAATTTTCAGGTCTGATCTTCGTCGCCCCATCTATACACCTTGTCTAAAATTTAATTCGCAACTTCAAATACTCTTCAGAGGAGGCAGCATTTCAGAACAAGTTCAGCAATCCTATTTACAGGTACTCACTCATTAAAAAAGTTGTGACTAAAGTGCTAATGTCCTTAGCGCCATCGGATCTCTTCAGATAGAAAACTAAGGATACTTAAAGTGTATGATTCATTAAGTGAACGAGACATTTCCCCCTTCCTCTCATCTGCTTTGTCCAGATAATTAACTGCCGCTATCAATCCGGAGGTAAAGAACCCTTAGATCGCTGCCAACTAAATCGCCTCCACGAAGGGTCTCCTGGCAATTGAGGAGATTACCCCTAACTACCTCTCCCCCGGGAACAGTCGTGGACCAGCTTTCCCTTCCCCTCTAGAAAGGTTGATGGCTACTAGAAGTTATCGCATTCTCGTGAAGGTTAATGGTACTAAGACTCTAAAAACCCATTCTTCAAAAGCAATCCTCCCTAAAAATACTTCAACATGTCACACTAAATTGTTTAAATTAGTTAAATCGTTTTGTGAATATAACGCAAAGCATTAAAGAATAATAAATACACCCATGGATACTATTTTTATTTACAAATACATATTCATAAAATGTATTACATAAAACACATAAATTCAGTTACATAATAGTTATTTATGTATCAAGGGCGTTAAGTAGATGTTTTTGCCCCGAGGGCGACTTCTAAACCCGAGGGCTTCTGGCCGAAGTCATCGAAGTCACTTCGAAGTCGCCTGAGGGGCAAAAACATCTAGTAACGCCCGTGGTGCACACACAATTTTAGGGTTTACTAGCTCATTGCTGAATGAATCGACAATTCGCAACAGTTTATAATTTTTCTTACGTATAAAGTGAAAAAATGCATTGTAATCGTCATTTGTCAAAATGTCAGAAAAAAAACAGTGTGTATCTATTTACTATTGCATAATGGTTATTCGACTAATTTGTTGGTATAAAATGAAAGAATATTGTGAAGTTTCTGCGGAAATTCTCGCAAAAAGCTAACAAAACTACGGACAGTGATTTTCAGTGAAATTAAAAAAAATATATAAACAAGTTTATGGTGTATTCGAAAGTTATATAACAGTGTGAATAACAATGTAAATTACATTGATGAAACGCTACTTTTAGATTATTTGCTTCTATTGTCAAAAGGAACTTAGAATACTTTATAATACCAAAAAATAAAATTTCTCAGATGTTAGCCAATGTGCCTTAATTCATCTTATTACTACGAGCGGTACTGCTGCTCAAGAAGCACACACTATTTTTTTAAAAAAGAAGGTGACACGCAATAGCGAAATATGAGTGACTGGTGGCAATTCCAAAATTGCAAATTTCATATCAATTAAACAAAATAAGGTTTATAACGAGTTATTTTACTTAATTGAGCATTAATCTATTTATTTATTGTATTATATTGCAACGTAACTTAACGTAACTTTAATAAATCGAATACATAAAAATGTTTTATGAGTTGTGTAGGTATTAGATCGGGCCATAAAGTATGCAAAAGGCCCATGGGCGTAGAGAATCAGAAAGGCCCGCAAGGGTATTAACAATACCGTTACTTGTTTTGTTTGAGGTCCGTAAACACACAGTAATGAACTAGTACAACATAAAAAAAAATATCCTTTCGCCATTTTAAAAGTTAAGTCACGACGCAGCACTTTGTGACAAACGTCGTGCACTTAGTAGTAGAATACGACAATTATTCAGAATTCAAAATTGAATGTGAGGAACCGATGTAAATTCCTTGGAAATTTCGCGTGCTCTTTTCAGCGTCTCACGTGATAATTGGGGGGCGTAGCCACGTCTGCCCTCCCTCTCAACCCAATGTGCAGCAGCTTTGGCCCCGTCATCGCAGGCCGCACGTGGCGACCTCGCGGGGGTACGTGACCTCGATTCCTCGCTCGCGTTAGGTGACAGCGGCGCCGCCAAATCTAGTTGCCGCCTCATCCCACGGTTTTCCGGCGGCGGCGGCTGTGGCGGCGGCGGCGGCGGTGGCGGTGGCGGCGGTGGCGGCGATGGCGGTGGCGGCGGTGGCGGTGGCGGTGGCGGCGGTGGCGGCGGTGACGGCGGTGGCGGCGGTGGCGGCGGCGGTGGAGGCGGTGGCGGCGGTGGAGGCGGTGGCGGCGGTGGCGGCGGTGGCGGCGGTGGCGGCGGTGGCGGCGGTGGCGGCGGTGGCGGCGGTGGCGGCGGTGGCGGCGGTGGCGGCGGTGGCGGCGGTGGCGGCGGTGGCGGCGGTGGCGGCGGATGTGGTGGAGACGGCGGCGAAAGGAGCGTTGGTGGTGGCAGTGAACGGAAGTGAGGGAGGCAATGGAGGCGGAAGTGATGGCAGCACTGATGGCCGTGGCAGAGATAGAGGCTAGGGGTGAGTGAATAGCCTATTTATTGATTACCGGTACGATTTCTGAGATAATTAATCCTATAAATGAAAATCGTGTTGTAACCTTAAAGGTGGCAGTGCTCCTCCGTTTTGAAATATGAGATCCCGCGTCGACTTGCACGTCAGTTAGGGGGGTTGCCCTTCATCCATGTGTCTCCCCAGTGAGACAGCACGCGCGATCGGTTATACTCTATGCTACCAACTGGTCTCTCGACGTGTGTAGTAGTGTAGTCTAAGAGACGATACTACGTATCTTTGGAGACTGAGATGGCAGTGAACGGAAGGGAGGAATGGAGGCGGTAGTGAGTGCAGCAGCATTGATGGCCGTGACAGAGATAAAGGTGGGGGTTTGAGTGAGTAGCCTATTTATTGATTACCGGCCCGAATTCTGAGATCATTAATATCATAACCTTCTGAGATTTTAATTCCACAAGTGAAAAGCATATTGTAACCTTGGAGGTGGTGGTGTTCGTCCGTTTTGAAACCTGAGATCCGGCGTCAACCTGCATGCCAGTTTGGGGTTTTTCCTTCATCTATGTATCTCCTCAGTGAGACAGCACCCGCGCTCGTTCATACTCTATGCTACCGACTGGTCTCTCGACGTATGTAGTAGTGTAGCCTATGAGGCGATACTACTTAGCTTTGTAGACTGAGGTGGCAGTGAACGAAAGTGAAGGAGGCAATAGAGAAGGTAGTGATGGTAGCACTGATTGTGACAGAAATGGAGGCTGGAGGTGAGTACCTATTTATTGATTCCATGCAAGTCAACTTCTGAGATCATTAATCCCATAAATGAAGACCATGTTATAAATTTGGAGATGATGTGAAACATGCGATACGGCGTCTTTGATCCAAGTATCTCCGCAATGAGGCAGCACCTATGCTCGATTACAATCTATGCTACCGACTACTCTCTCTTCATATATAGTTGATTAGTCTATGTAAGCGTGTGTTATTTAGGGGATAAGGAAACAAATTATTTAGGAGGAAACAAATATGAGGAGGAATGGTCACTCGCAATTCGTAGCCCGTTTATTAGGATGCTGCTTTGGTATTCATCGAAGTAGGGATGGAAAACTATCAATAAGAGTAGGCGATTGCTAGAATTCTCCATCACACTGAAAGAATTCGCCCTATCCACGCATCTAGTGGCGAAGATTAACCACCGTTAGGATTTGAACCCGATCACCTCCACATCAACGATATCGCAGAGGTAACAGTGTTGCTGCTGAACCATAGCAGCTGGTGAGGGTTTGAAGAGAGAGGGCGAAGGCGGTGTTGCCGACGATGTGGACCCGGCGACGGCGGCAGTGATCGGGAACGAGATGAGAGCGAAGGTTATTTCAGAGGAGCTTTGGCGCTACCACAGCAGATTGCAGCACAGTCTCCTTCACAAACTCTTCACTCTTGATTACGCATTTTGTCTGTTCGCTTGTATGCCGCTGTCGTTAACAGCACTAATAAAGCAGCCTTCCTCAGAGGCCTCCTGAGAATCCCTTCTTATTCAATTCTTTAAAGAGTCATTAACACGTGGTTGATTGATGCAAACACTGCCATCTCTGGCACTCGATACCTCCTGCGTTAATCTGTCTCAAGTAACGTGTTTTGTCAGGGACAAACTTTTGCATGGTTCTATAGTATTTTGAATTGAGAAATCTAGACCTGTCTAATTTTGCAATCATGTATAGTGTTGGAGATATACTAAATATATTTTTAGCAACTTTGTGTTAAATTTTGTTATTTTTTGCAATTGTTATAGTTCAGCATTTTTATTGTTTATTTATATGAAAAATATAAATAATTGGTGCAATTGTGGAGGTGTATCAAGTTCAAATTTGTTTAGTGAAGATATCCCAATACCACCTTACCCACATGAAAATTCTCATGTTCATCAGACTGAAGACCAGGATGATGATCAGCACGATCCAAGATGTGAGGATTGTAATGAGCCTAATATATTAACACAGGAAGATGTGAATGATTTAGCGAGTGACTTAAATTTATATAAAATACGAACAAATCTTTCGAAGTCACAACTAAAAGAGGAACCTATTTAACAGATATTCTATTGCAGAAATCGTCACGAGGTATTAAAGGATTGTTTTCTTACGACAACAAAGTTGAATAACAAGATTTCATGATGCTGAACTAAAGAAATGAAGTTTAATTTCTCAAAATTAAATTAAAAATTTGTCCATCTTCACAATGGGAAAACGTTTCCATCAGTTCCGCTTCTCAATACTATTAGTATTAATTAAACCTAATAAAATAATTCTGGAAAAGGTTCATTGTAAAAAACAAATATTTTGTGCGTATGTGAAGATCTGAAGGCACTCGCTCTGCTTTTAGATTTACAGACATTACGATTTACGTAGAGATTCGCAATGTTTTCTGATTATTGTGTTAATGAGACATTGTAGGTTGAAGAAGCTACTTCAAAACGAACATATGTTCACATAATATTTCACATCATATGTAAGAAATGTTATGAATGTTCTATAGGAAGATCGAAAAGAGATACTTCTCTCCCCTCTTCATATGAAATTAGGTTCCATGAATTTCATGAAAGCCACGGTCACGAATGCTATGTTTATAAAAATTTACTTAACTGACACAATAATCCTTATGTAAGAGAAACAAATGACTTTAATTTTTTTAATGTAGAATAGAATTTCCAATAAAGATTGAACAATAAAGTTATTGTGTCAGAAAAAGTTTAATTTTGTAGACACGTCCACCTTAAATAGTCGTAATATATGGTACTACTACCAAATTAACACTTCGGAGGAAATTATCAATAATACTTGGAACGTGGAAAATTTGTCTACATTTCTAAAGTTGCAGGAAAAACAAGTTTGTGTACCAACCTTTTCATACTAAATCTTCACAAAATGTTTAGCTCAGACTTCTACCCAAGCGTAGTTGTTAACGCATTTGCCGACTTTTCTTCAAACCCAATTATCTCGTACTAGTCTTCTGCTCTCTAGACATTGCAAATATTCGATTCAACGCTCTTCATACGCCAGTTAATTCCCTAACCGTTCATACCTCCCGTATCTACCCACTGGTTCATCCCCAACGCCACCCTATCCCAGCAGCCCACTTATCGTAATCCTTCTCCCCCGTCATGCTACATCACTGGCAACCACATCTTGTGGCACCGCCTCCGTCCTGGAACACAGCCACTTCACCTAAATCCACCCTGAGGTTGTCGTCCACCATCGCCGGCACCCCTTGCTCCATATGCTTCACTTCCCCATTATCACATTCCTTCGGTTCTTGCCGTCTTTCTCCTCCCCCTTCCGTCGTCTTGAGCGGCGTCCTCCACTCCTGCTTCCGCCGACCTGTCTGCATCTGCCCGTCCCCGCAGCCACCTGCTCCCACCGCCACCGCCGCCACCGCCACGGCCGCCACCGCCGCCGCCGCCACCGCCACCGCCGCCGCCGCCGCCGCCGCCGCCACCGCCGCCGCCGCCGCCATCGCCGCCATCGCCGCCACCGCCACCGCCACCGCCGTGGGGAAGCGGGTGACGTCAGGTGCGGGGACCCTTTGCCGCCGCCGCCGCTCTTACATCGATCTCCAGCGCCCTCCCCCAAGAGGCGGGCGACGGGCGGCGTTTAAAGTGGAAGCGTTGCGGGGGAGCAAGGCCGCCGACGGCCCAGCCTCTTGCGCTCTCCGCTGCCCGATCCCTGCGATACACCTCCTGCGCAATGCAAACTTAAACGCCACGTAATGTTGCAACAACGCCAAACGTAAGCTTGAACGTAAGTTTTGCCTGAACCAATTACAATTCAACGTGCTGAAATATGATTCGTTTCTAGCACGGTGGAAAGATCTTTCCACCATAGTTTTTAGGTTTTGTTTCAACATTTCTATCGATTTGTCAATATATATATATATATATATATATATATATATATATATATATATATATATATATGAGTATCTATTGTAGTAGTGCTCGCATTTTCATCCAATAAGCAAGGATTCTCTCGTACCAATTTCACGAGTAATTCGTCGAACAAAATTAGTTTATTCACCATGTCAAGTTAAAGTCATAATAAAAATTCAAAATTCACTGTACGTGTCAAAACTGTTCGCGATATAGTTTTCTACATTACAATAACAAAATGACATAACCACAAACTACCTCAACACAATCAGAAATCGACCTTCTACGCTGTTCCCTGATTGGTGTTCGGAAGAATTCCGACGTAAACTTAACGTAAAAGCTTGGAGCTTGTGAACTCTTAAAGTTTACGGACTTACGTTTACTGTTACGTCAAGGCATTGTGAATGGTCTCGCTTAGGAACTCATTTCTAGGTTTTGCGGCTACGTTAGCTTTACGAGTAAGTGTGCAATGTGAATGAGGCCGTATAGAGAGTACTCCAAGAAGGGACCGCTTTGACAGTACGGCTTGGCCACTACTGGCATCATAACCGCAGGTGATGTTCGTGAACTCGATTTGTCGGTGCGTTTGTTTACAGTCAGTTCATTTGTAAATGGGTTCATCGCTGTCTCTTGCAATGTCATCGCCCTGCGTGACGTTCATTTGTTTCCCGACCTGTCGATATGTCCCCTCTTAGAGTAACGTCTCTTTACCAAGGGCAGCGACAGGGATACAGCGTTCTACTGAGTGGGTTTCTACACTTTGCTCTACACACAGTACGGACAAATAGGGATACAAACCAAAGTTGTTGTTTCTTTGGTCGGGAATAATAATCTTCCGACACACTGTAGTGTAATTGTTTAGTGGAATCTAAACAGAATTATTACATCTTTTATTGTTTTAGTATATTTGGTTTCCTGTCTTCATTTTTGTAATTTAAATTTTGCAAAAATTGTAATTCGTTCTTGTTATTCTCCAACATTTGAAGTTAGAAAAAAATATAAAATGGAATATAAAAGTGGATCATCTTTTGATAAATCGTACGAAAAATTGCCAACTCCCTCCAAATTGATTAAAAGTGAATCAGTTCGTTAATTTTCATTTAAAAAGACGCAAAAATGAGTAATTTCATTTTATTAATGATGGTATTTAAGACACTTCACGATGAAAGACTATTTTCTAATATTTAAAATAAAGTTTGAGATATTTTTGATAACGTTTCTAAAAATAGGCATTCTTCCTGTAGTTTCGGTTTTAAGCTAATATTCTTAATGATGTGATAAAGGTTTGTTATTATGTAGCATATTCAAGCATGTTTAT